>JAPPVO010000059.1:171980592-172057993 GCA_030407325.1 Camellia japonica | reverse complement strand
AACCGTTTCAATTGGTTCGGTTCGGTACGGTTTGATGAGAGAAGCGGTCTGTATCAGTGTTCAAAATAATAAAACAGACATTATCGATTCAGTATAATTTTTTTACCTAAATACCGACCGTACCGAACCGATCACATCCCTAATGGGGATTGCGTTAATTTCACATCAATTATGCCGTACGTTTCGTGAATAGGTGAACACGTAAGCGATTTTCATTGCCACTGTAGTATAAAAGAAAAAAAAATCAACAAATCAATATGCACGCTCTTTTCATTTTAAAATATTAATCTTTTATTTTATTTTTTATTATTTTAAAATATAAATTTATTTTTAAAAATTAAGAACTAAAATAATATAAATTTTTTATTTTGTCATTTTTTAAAATTAACATTAGACAAAATTGTACTATCAAAGAATATTTTTGAAAGTTAATATTTTTAAAGTGTAATAATTATAATATCAAAAAAGTTAGAATATCTAAAAATAGACTAATATTTTGAAATGGAAAGAATATTTTTTTTTACATTTTTCTTAAAAAGGGCAAAACGTTAATTTCCAAACAAGCCCTAATATACCAGAATATATCGAGATTATAATAGGATTTGACTTCTCTCTGCCTTTGTTTGATATGTGAATTAATTTTTTTAACTTTTTATCTATTTTAATCTGGACCTAAAAAGTACCTCTTTGGGACTACCAATTTACACCTTGGCTGGCGTTAATTAAAGGTTACTACTTGCTTGTTTCTAGCCACGTGTGCTTAGGTTCACTACTGGAATCATATAAATATAAATTATTCATGAAAATTCCTTTGGTAGATTGGGTTGGAAAGTTAAAAGGTTAAAATAGTCATAAAAAAATAAAATAAATTAAAAAATTAATAAGATACGATATTACATATAAATTATAATCATTTCATTTTTTCTCTTATAAAAATTTAAAAAAAGGGTCAAAAAATCCAATTCAAACAAGAATTTTTAACCTAAACTAAAATAATCAAAAAGTCAAAAGGTCAACTCACTTCCTAAACGAAGCCAAAATAAACAAACATTGGTATAATATGTTGTAGGAAGCCAAATTCCCTCTTGTCCATAATCTAGATTAGAGGGTGTTGTTTGAACCCGTAGAATTTATCATGAGAGTGCTGCTATGAGCACTTACCTTTTTTCTTTGGACCCTCCATCTCTTTTATTTTTTTTTTAATTCCAATTTTACCCAAACATGAAGTTATATTTTTAACCTCATCCCTAACATTCTAACCCTAATTTTCCAAACCCTAACCCTAACCCTAACCCTAACCATTCCCATCACTTTCGGTCATCGCCTACCCTCCCCGTCACTGTTTGCCATGATCTCCGATCGATTATGGTGACACTTCATTCCAACACAGTGGTGTTTCTTCAAAAAAACAATAATTCAATCCAAAAAAATTGACAAAGAAAAAACAAACCCCCTTTTTGTTCTCTCTCTATCTATTCCCTGTACTTAGATCCCCGTAATGGCCACCAACAAACCCATCATCATCGCTCCCTCCTTCATCTTCTTCTTCTTCTTCTTTATTCTCTTCAATTTTCAACAGTCCAATCTCAACCCAGACTGCTCCAATTGTTGGATCCACATTCGAAACCTCCCTATCCAATTCAACCTTGACCTCCCCTCTACTTGCTTCAATTTCCCTCTCTTCATTGACTTCTGCCACTACCTACCCAACCATGGCCTTGAACCCAAGACCCAGAACCATAGCCACAGCTGGTTCCACACTGACCTATTCATGCTCAAACTCATCTTCCACCGCCGCATGGCGAGACTTGCATGGAATTTCAGCCAACCCATCTCGATCGATCAACCACCCATTTTCTGTCGGAGAAACCAAAGCCAATCGACCCCCGATCTCTATAGCAGCGAAGGAAGTTCTTTATTTTTACCCTCTCCCTTCTCTTTTCTCTTTTTTTTTTTTTTTTGTCCCTTGATAGCTCTTTTTCTATCTTTCACCATGGATGGTTTACTGTCTGTAGCTCCTATTTTGGCCTTGGTTGGCTACCAGAGGCAGTGCAGTGGTGCAGGAGGTAGTGTTTGGAAGTGGGGGCTAGGGTTTGGGTTTGGGGTATAATTGGTATTAAGGTAAGTGTTCAAAGAGAAAAGGGAGGAGATTCATTTTGTTAGGTGGGGGTTTAAAGAAATAGAGGGGCTAGAGTAAATAAGTGGGTGCTATGCTAATAGCATTCCTCTTATCATGAGTCTCGTTTGGTGATTAAAACTGTTCATTTTGTCAGACATTTTATATGTTTCATTCATAAAAAAAAAAAAAAATTGATCAATCCAATAATTGCAATAAATTTAATTTATCATGTTTTTCATAAATAAAAAAACAAATGATTTATTTTTAAAAATACTATTTTTTAATAATTAACATAATAAATTAAATAAATTACAATTATCAAATTGATTTAATTTTTTAAAATCAACGACAATTGTGACGATATAGGGTTCATTTGGAAAGTGGGTTAACTTTTTGGCTTTTTTAGCTATTTTAACTCAGGGCTAAAAAGTCTCATTTGGGAAAAGTTTTTGACTTTTTTGACTTTTTGACTTTTTTATGAGAGAAAGAATGTAATGATTTTGGATTAGATGTGATATTTTATTTTATTAGACTAAAAAATCTATTTTATTTTTTATGACTAAAATAACTAAAAAAGCCCCCAACTTAACTTCCTGAACGAAGCCATAGTGTTCTATTACTAATGTATATCTTTTGAGGGAAGGGGGGTGCTGCTGCCGCCACTCAAAATGGCAGTGTGTTTGCCTGTTACAAACGAACCCTCCGCCCAAAGCACAATTATTAAGGAATTGGCCACGTTAATAAATAGGATAGTTTACAATTTTTTTCCCTTCAAAGTATGGATTACTTTTCAATTTGACCATTAGAAAAAAAAAATTTCACTTTAATCTCTTAATTATATTATGTTTTCACATTTGTATTAACGATAAATATAATTTTAAATTTAAATTATTGACACAAATGTGATATGATTAAGTGAATATCCAATCAACATATTTTTGCATGAATAAAGTACTTGATGAGCCTTCTACATTGAATGATTCGAATCATTGACGTAGGCTCCGTAATAAACCTACTGAGACTCAACAACATCCTCTAATTAAGAGAAGCTTCTACCTAAATATAATTTCCATAGTATTATCACTACAAAAAATTAAGATTTTAAAGACCAAAATTTAGGGACAAAATTATTTTTTAGGGACCAAATAATTTTGTTGCGAAAAGTGTCGTTATTATATTTTTAGCAACAAAAATTGGACTTTAATGATGAATTATTATCCTTTGGGGACTAAATTTTTTGTCCCAAAAAATAAATCATTTTGAGACCAATTATTTTGTCCCTAAAAGTCTATTTATTAGTGACATTTTCAAAATTTTGTCGCTAAAAGCCTTATTTTTGACTTTTTGGAACGACCTTTTAGTGGCTATCCTCATGACGATGGAAATTGGTCTCTAAATGTCTTTTGCAGCAAAATTTTCACTTTTAGAGATCAAAACATTTGATCTCTAAAAGTCTTATATGTTGTAGTGTATTATTTGGAATAATACCGCATTGATGGTAGACATGAGTTATAAGTCCTATTTAAATTATTTCCAAGAAATAATAAATAAAAGGGTAAATTACAAATATACCTCCTGAGGTTTGCTTAAAATACAGATTGCTCCCTGTGGTTTGAAAAATTACAAATACCTCTTTATAAGAATTTTTTATTTGATAGAATTAACTAAAAAAATGAAATTCATAATTGCTCTTCTATACAATAATAAAATTACCTAAATTATTAATTGAAACATATTTTTAATAGCATTAAAAACTGTTAATTGACTTGAGGATTTATTAATAAAAGGGGTGATTTGTTATAAAATTAGAAACATTAGGGGTGGAATGTAATTTTCAAAACCATACGGGACGATTTGTATTTTAATCAAACCTCAAGGGTGTTTTTGTAATTTATCCTAAATAAAATATGATACATAAATATAATTTTTCTAACAGTGTTAATTTATTTAGTTAAGGTCATCAATGAATATTTATTTTTTATTTTTTTTAAGAATTGACTCGGGTGGTCAATTATTTATGAGCAGCCTTTACCTTTCTATAGTATCTACAATTACGACATTTCATCATATTTAACATTTTGCTTCACCTTTGTATCTAAAATATGAAGTCCGAAATTTAGATCAACAGACATTTAATAATTTTGCTTCCCCTATTGTGGTTGTGATTTTAATTATAATTGAAGAGGTTTTTAGATATGTATGAAAAATATTTAATTATAATTTATGAAGTTAATGTTAAAATGTGATTTGGTTATAAAACTTGCATATGGTACATCTTTTTTGAAGGGTGTGTATTGTATCATCACTCATATGATTTAGTGGCTTACCAAAATGCAAATAAATAAAAAAGAAAAAAAAAAATTGAGCTTCTGGACAATTTATACCTAGATTGAAAGGTGTTGTCCGAGTCGGGGGCTCATCATCGGTTTTATTTTGATAATTTAAACTATTCATTTTGTAAGGTCCTCTGTCTATATCATTCATGAAAAAATTAAGTGGATTTGATAATTGTAATATTTTCATTTTATCATGTTTGTCTAAACATAAGTGTGAAAAAAATGTGTATTTTAAAATTAATAATTTTTTTTTGGAAGCAAAAGCTATTAAATGAAAAGGCTAAAATAATAGGATTGACAAATTTTTTTTACGAATGATACACATGGAGGGCCTTACAAAATATACCGTTTGAAGTATCAAAACGAAAACAACACCCTCTAATTTAGATTGTGAAATGGAGAAAAGCTCAGTGTAAAAAAAAAATACGTCAAACCTATATCTTCATTATTAATTCAATATCATTCAATTATTTTCTATACAATAATTAAAAGGAAAAAATCAAACCAAACACCACAAAACCTCACAAGTTAGATCAATTTAATTCATAAGTAATATAAATAATAAATAAAAACCGACCAAAGCATTATATCCAAAGTCACTTCGCCTCATAACCAACCACAACAAAGTCCCATAGTCACGTTCACCACAAATTTAACAACCACAAAATCTCATAAGTAACCATTTGATCCATTAACAACCACAAAATCTCATAAGTAACCATTTGATCCATAACTAAGAGCATATACTATACACTTAGCAAACTGTAGTAGACATTGTTGATGCCTCATGTTGTCCTGCTTTCTAAGATAGTTTTTTTTTTTTTTGGTAATAAGAGGATATTATAAAGCTAAGATAAGTCAAGAACAAATCTGGGATAAGAAGGTCCCATGGCATCCATACAAACATGTTCAGTAATAAAACTAGGCATAGTAGAGTAAATATGAAGGCCTTCAGTCAGCTTGTGTCTTTCTTTGGCCAGTAGGTTTGCACAAGTGTTTGCTTCACGGAAAATGTGATGAATTTCTTGTACTCTAAGTAGTTCGAGGAGCCACCTGCAATCAGAAATTAGATTACTAAAAGGATGATGTATTGGAGACTGATTGTTCAACAGATGTTGCACGGTGGTTGCATTTGTCTCTACTTCAATATTAGGCATGTTGAGGTCTCTCGCCAACTATAACCCATCACGAAGTCCCCACAATTCTACGGTTACACTAGTTGTGTATCCAATGTTGCGGTTGAATCCATTGATCCAAGTACCATTTGAGTCTCTGATGATAACCCTTGCTGAGGCAGCCCCGGGATTGCCGCGAGTTGCTCCATCAGTGTTGAGTTTGAATTTGGGATGGTCGGGAGGTTTCCAGTACACAAAAGATAAAATCTTGGTCTTCTAAGATAGTTAGTTACACAGCATGTGAGACTACAAGAAATATTGGTTATGCCAGTGTTTATATAACAATAATGTTTTGAAAGACGCTGCATAAAAGGTGACGTTTTTTTCAAAAAATGTCATATCACCCTGTACAATAAGGAACGATTTCAATGGATTTCCCTCCTCTCCAGCAGTCCTCAGTCCGGCTTCCTCCAGCCATTCCACCAGATGGAGACACGTGGTAATGACAGATCTAACGGTGAGAAGGAAGCCATATCTGTGGAGTTCAAGAGTCGAACAAAACGACGCCAAGTTCTATCGTTTTGGCCATACAGAGGTATGTAACGGAAAGTGTCACGACCCAAATCCGCCCCTATAGGTTTAGCATCGTAACCGGCTAGTAATCCTAGGATTTCCGAAGGCCTCTGAGACAAATTAACATAATATTAGGAGCTATCAGAAGCAAATAACAAATATACAACGTCCATTGAGCTGTGCAGACTTATATAAGACAAAAAAAATTTAAACTTTTTATATACATATATACACATCATCCTTATTTCATCATATATATCTAGATTAGACAAAAAAGGACTTAGCCCTATTCACAAAATACACAAAGACTTGTTTAACCAAACAAGAAAACAAAACTTAAACATTAAATCACGTAGCCATAACCACTAGACATATCCGAAACCTCCACGAGAGGCACGTAGGTTGGCTAACAAAAATAGATTCCAGGCAAACGCCTCTAAGCCTAGTCACGCGCCTGATCACCTACATACATAAATAATACAGTGAGCTAGAGCCCAGTGAATAATAATAGAGTAAAGGGCTTTAATGAATGATGTCCATACTAGATTCAAAAATCAGAATTCAGATTCAGAAACAGATTCATATTCATATTTATATTCTTGTTCAAATCATATACAATCAGAGTTCATGCTTAATCACACGTGGCACATCCATTAGCGCTAACAGAGTAGATACAGAACAGATGCGAAACAGATGGTGGTTATGACTAACCAGTTCCATAAAGGAACCTCTGGATCCGGGTACCAGAGAATAGACATGCTGAGCTCCATGATAGAACCTTCGGTATGGGTAATAGATTGCAGACATACTAAGTTCCATGATGGAACCTCCGATACTGGGTAACAGCTAACAAATATCACATGATGCTAAGGATGCCACGAATACATTGTCAAAAATCAGACAATCATTCATTGTACAGAATATAATATTTCAGAAAATAGATCTTATTTCATCATTCAAAAATTAAATAAAGTTGAACATAGCTTTACTAAGTTATTACTCATAGATAGCTCCAGAAGTGAATTAGATAGATTAGACAAATCAGACAGATCAAGCAGACGATGGCGTGTAACCTACACAAACACATAACATATGCACATTGAAACATAATAACACTTCTTTGATCAAACTTGATTTCTCTTGTATTTTTCTGTCTGAATAATCCGAGGTTCTACTATGCTTATTCTTTCTTTATTCAAATGAATCGGGTTTTCATTTCACAAATTCTTTCATTACTAATTTTTTTATTTTTTATTTTTTTTTTATGAATAAACCAATTCTTACTTGGCTTCTTAATCAAGTACTACTAAGTTAATGACTTATTCTTTTAATCAACTAATTAATGTTGATTGTTAGCTTATTAATCTTTATTGAGCCATAAATCATGTCTAGAATGCTTTGGAAAGAGATGAGAGTAAAAAAAATGTGAATTAAATACAATTTTTCAAAATATGCTGAAAATAGGGTCTTCGCTCGAGCAGACCTTTGGTTGCTCGAGCGGTCTGCAAAGCTTTATAAAAATACCAGTTGGCCTTAATGTTCGCTCGAGCGGTGACTTTTTCGCTTGAGCGGCCAGCAAATTTCATGTTCTTTCAAAATCAACAAATAATTTCCAAACACATTTTCAAAACTTAAATTCTTGCATGAACCAATTTAAGCATGTAATTTTATTAATAAAGATGAACCCATGACTAATTTTTCAATTTCTAATACAAAAATCTCTTTGATCATTAAGATTAAAACCAATAATTTCATGAATATAATAATTCCAACATTCTTTTTCTTTGTTTTATAAAACATAAATTAAAGCTATAAAGCCCTTTCAAAATATCTATATGTAAGAAATTTAAATCAAAATCAAACTAATTTTTGATTCTCAAATATAAATTATAATTTATTTCCATATTGATGAACCTTAACCTTGTTCATGAATTAATTCTTTAATTCCTCCAAATTACATGCATGTAGAAATAAGATTCAAATTCATATAAGACATTCAAAATCAAACCCAAAATAATTAATTTCTAAGTTAATTTCCATAATCATGAACCTAACTCATCTTCTTGCTAATTTATTTTATTTACATAAAATTAACTTCAAACTCTTTTCTATCTTCCTTCAAGACATGAAATTAAAATTATAAACTTCTTAGATAACCATTTGCATGTATGGAATAGACATCAAAATTACTAATCTTATATTCTTATAAATTTTCTTCCTTCTTCTCTTCAAAACATGAAATTAATCAACTTAAATTCTTCAAAATCCATGATACATGTATAAAACACTTATCAAAATCCAGCCAATTCTATTTCTTCTTGATTTTCAAAACATGAAATTAAACATGTGAGCCATAATTTTGTTTTTGAAAACATGCAAGATATATATACACTCTTATGTTATGCAAGATCTTCAAAACCAAGTTCAAAATGATGAAACATGAGACATGCAACCATGGATGTGAACTTAGTTTACTATTCATCATCTGTTTGACATTTCTTAACAAATTTCATGTAATTAATCCCAGTTACTTCATGAATTCAACCCTTAGATGATCCCTTTACAAGAAATAAGGACTAAAATCTTACCTAGAGTCTTTAGCTTGAAGAGTTCTAGTCAAATTTTCAGCTTCTCCTACAATTCTTCTTATCTTCAAAACTTGGAACTCACTCACTCTCTCTCTCTCTCTCTAAAGTGAGCTCTCAGCACAACTAAATGAACAACTCATCTATAACTCACCAACACATAACACTTACACACACAACACCTCTTCACACCACACAAGCACATGTGCACTCTTCTTGAATTCCAACACATCACTTACACACACACACACACACACACACACACACACACACACACACACTGCTCAGTACACCCATAGAATTCTCAGCACACCCACACCCACACCCACACCCACACCCACAATTCTAGTTTGTTCCATAATTTAATTTATGTCTAGGATTAATTTAATTAAGCATTACTTAATCTTAATAAATTTTGATTAACACAAAATTAGTTAATTATAATTAATCTAAAATCCCACATAATTTAATTAGTCTAATTCACTTCCATTAGAGCATAGTTAAATATATTTAAATTTATCAATCCGAATCAGATTTTTAATCAAACTTCCAAAAGGCTCCAAATATCAAATTAAATTTATTTCCATCCTTAATTTTGGTTTCTTGAATCATTAAGGTCTTCAATTTCAGACTAAACTTCAAAATCTTTGCCAATAAATTACATACTCAATAAATACCTTAATTGAATGCCTCATAAAGAAATTTAATTCATAATAACCTTAATTCCCAATTTTCATAACTTAATTAACTCCAATTCGGACCTAATTAATCAAATCTCAATTTTATAAATCTGAATCGAATATTTAATTAAACTCTCATACGGTCCGATACTCGAAATAAAAATAATTCAATTCACCAATTATACTTTCTTGAGCCATGTAGGCTTTCAACTTCTAATTCCAAAATAAATCCTCAATAGAATTATATACGAACCACTCTCCATAGTTTTCATAAATCTCGGATTAAATTGGAATAATTGACAATTAAAATTCAAAACTCCTCGATTAATTAAGTGCTAATTACTATACGTGGTAGGGTCGTCACAGAAAGGTTTTTCTTTTTCTTTTTTTATTTTGAATTACATATCCTAGATTCAGATCTCTTCTCCCGCCTTTTTCATAAATTCAGAACCCAATCTCTCCCTCCCTCTCTCTGTTTCTCAGAACCCATTCCCCTATCTACGATTCAATTTTTTTTTCCATTTATAATCGATCGACGGTGGAAGGCTTCGGCATCCATGGACTCCATCGTTTGAAAATCTTTGTTTACCCAAACAATTGTAGACACCAAAGGTCAGATTTGTAGTATTTTATTTTTTGTTTTCTTTTTGTTTTCTTTTTTTTTTTGTTTCAAATCCATTCCAAGTGTATGATGAAATGCCTCAATGAATCATGGACTTGCAAACATGGGTATGAATCATGTTGAAAATCTGGTAATTTTAGAGAACCCACCTAATACATCAATACCTAAGTTAGATGCTCATTTATATATGTTTGCTAGTCTATTTGGTCTATAGGTTGTTGTGCCTTTGTACTCTTTCTTTTGAATCAAAAAAAGAAATGGAAGAAACAAATATAGATGTATATATTTCACATATTTCATTGAACAGATTTTTTTCACTCTTAAGCAGAATCAGATTTGGCTAATTGCTGTAATGGAGGCAATAGTTTTCTATTGCAGTACTCCAATTATGTATATTTCCATGGGATAGAACCCCTCCATCATTGGTCAATGTATTCTTTGTTTTGTTTGATTTTATTATTTCCTTTGCAGGCAAGGATCTTAGCCTTGAATGGATCATATTTGCTGAAGGCTGGAGGCCGTTTTGTCATATCAATCAAGGTTCAGCTTTTAGATACTTCTGTAAAGTTTTTCTATTGATTTAGGAGAAGACAATCTTTTTTCCACAAATCAAATATTTAGAAAAAGAAAAAATTGATTTTGTAGATAGTATGAAACAGAGCATTAATGTGTAAAATAGAGCCTCAATATCATTTAAGAACATCAAGCCATGTACTGCTTTCACATATTTCTTAGATAAAAAATCATGTTTACTTTTTTGCATTTTAGGTATTGGATATATCGAAGATGGATGATTTAACAATTGCTACCCAAATGGATGTTCATGGCGAGGATGATACACAGTGTAAATCCATATTAGGTATGGAATTTGACTCTGAACAATTAGCTTATGAATTTTATAATTCTTATGGAGGAAGAGTTGGATTTAGTATTAGAAAAGAATATGCTCACAAAAGTAAGACCGGTGAAATTACTTCAAGGACATTTGTTCTAAGGAGGGTCTTAGCAAAATCTAATAAAAGAGATTTTGCTGTAAGGATTCCTATGGCGGACACAAGGACCGGTTGTGGTGCTTTGATAAGCATTAAATTAATTAGGCAAATTGGGAAGTATAGAGTTATCGATTTTGTAGAAACACACAACCATCCCCTTGTAGTAAGTGCATGTGCTCATATGCTTCCTTCCCAAAGAAAAATTTCCACCTCTCAATATATTGAAATAGATTTGGCAGATGACTATGGGATACCACTTAGGTCATCCTATGAGTTAATGAGTAGAGAGGCAGGTGAAAGGGAATGTGTAGGGTTTTTGAAAAAAGATCAAGAGAATTATTTAAGAACAAAAAGACAAAGAATGTTGGAATTCGGTGAAGCAGGGAGCATATTGAAGTATTTTCAAGATTAGATGGTACAAAATCCTTCATTCTTTCATTTTGTGCAGTTGGATATTGAAGAGCAAATAACAAATATTTTTTGGGCAGATGTTAGAATGATAATTGACTACGGTCAATTTGGGGATGCTATATCATTTGACACAACACACAAGATTAATAGAGAGAGTTGACCTTTTGCTATTTTCGTTGGCTTCTATAACCACCAAGAGACAATTGTTTTTGGAGCTGCATTGATGTATGATGAAACAACCTATTCGTTTATATGGTTGTTTAAAACTTTTTTAGAGGCAATGTCAAATAAACATCCAAAAACTATTTTCACAAATTAGGATGCAGCAATGGCTAAGGCTATTTCATGTGTGATGCCTAACGCATATCATAGGCTATGCACATGGCATATGATGCAAAATGCTGTAAAACATATGAGTGGAATTTTAGCGGTCTTGGTGGGGGTAAGAAGTGTTGTGGGAAAGTTTTTAGATGAGTATGAGGAGGAAGATGAATTTTTTGGAGCTTGGAATGCTATGTTAGATGTGTTTGATGTTCATGATAATTCTTGGCTACAAAGAATTTTTCATTTAAGGAAAAAATGGGTTAGGGCATATGTTAGGTTGACATGGTCAGCAGGGATGAAGAGCACACAACTTAGTGAAAGCTTAAATGCTGATTTGAAAGAGTACTTGAGATTAGATTACAATTTGATTCAATTTTTCACTCACTTCGAAAGGGTGCTTAATGAGAAGCGATATAAGGAATATGAAGCTGATTATGCATTGTCATATAAGTTGCCCAGGATAAAAGTCCAAGTTCTGATGTTGATTCAAGCAGGAGATGTTTACACAGAGACTATCTTTAAAGAATTTCAAGATGAATATGTGGGTTCACATAAGTTATACGTAGCAAATTGTGTTCACAAGGATGATTGTTTGGTTTATATTGTCAGAGCATATTGATAATCTACAATGCGTGAAGTGAAGAAATACAAAGATGGTAATTTGTCTTGTTCTTGTAGGTTGCTTGAGATGAAAGGAATATTGTGCAATCATGTTATTAAGGTTCTTAAAGATGAAATGATCATAATGGAAATTCCAAGCCAATATATCCTAAAAAGGTGGACCAAATTAGCAAGAGCTGAAATTGTCCAAGATTACAAAGGGCGTGACATTCAAGCTGACCCTAAGTTGGAACAGAGCAGCAGATACAAGTCATTGTGCTCCCTCTTTACTATGATTTCATCCCAGGCATCTGAATTGGAAGAAACATATGAAGATTGTGTTCAGGAATGGAAAAAATTGCTTGCATTTGTTCAAAATAAGTTGCGTATACGTATCACCAATGGACCACTACAATTAAATGATGCTAGCTCTACAATGAGAATGAATGAGTGCAGTGAAAATGTCATTCAAGTGAAAGGACTGAAGAAAAGGATTGATCCCATTCATGGAAGGCGACAGATTAAAAGTACCTTGGAAAAGGCATTGGAGACTTCAAGAAAGAAAAAGCAATGCGTTCAGGTATTATTTAATTTTTTTTATGATCATTACATTCTTTAAAATTTTCAATTTATGCTACCATATGTTCAAGAAAGAAATTTCAATTTCTAGGATGTACATATATCTCCGAATATACTCCCACATATGAGGCAACCATATGCTGAAGTACCAAATTCAATGCCTTGGACATGGAATGGAGAGCCTCAATATACCAACTTCCAAGCCTTTCTTCAAGGATCTACTTTGCTTATGTCAACGCAATGCTCGACTAGCACACATTACAATCGGGTATGTAACATGAATTATGGTGGATATCCTTCAATTCTATGCTTTGAACTCATTCTGATTATGTTTTTAACTTCATAGGTACCCAATCTAAACATTATCTGGAATTCCCTTACACCTTCATATCCATAAATTCTTGGAGACCGAGGAAGATTGTTGCAAGTGATAGATATTTGTTAACGTTAAATTTGGGAATGTTTATTGTGAACATTAAATTTGGGAATGTTTATTGGCAATTTGGATTGTGAATATTTCTATTGCTATACGGTCAATTGAATCGTAGAAGTGATTTTTTGTGGGTATGGAATTTTATTTTTGGGACAATGAAAAATATCTCACAAGAGTTAATTTTGTAGATATTGTTGTTGATAAGCATATTTGATGAGGTGGGAATGAGATTGTTTACAGAGAAGTATTACAGGACAACACTAATGTGGTTGAGTTGAATTCACTGAGATTGTGCAGCTGGATTGCTTACAGGGATGTGTTGTTTACAATAATGTAATGATGAGCATTTCTGTCTGAATATATGGCTTCTAGATTTTGAAACTGTCACCATCATGTTTCATAAATTATGGTTGCTTTTGTGCCGTTTCATAGAGTTTCCTTGTAACTTCAGTCTAATATGTTGCAATTAATGTGGGAAAACAAGTTCACCTTTATTAATTGTTTTCTTAGATAAATTGCTTCTAGCTTCTCTAATTTAACAGATACAATGTTATAATGACAATAAAAATGCATTATTTGTTGGTTATGTTAACACTAATATTTTGGGGAAGTCTTCATGAGAAGTAAAAATAAATAAAAAAGTAATGTAGTGCAAGTGATTATCAATTTTAGCATTTTGATTACTTTGTCAATTTTTTAACTAGTGAACATGAGGGTTTTATAGTTAAAAAAACAAAAAAAACAAGAAACAAAAAAAAGAGTGAAAAAGGAAGAGGGTTTTATAGATTTTCTGTGTGCAAGTATTTTGTGGTTTTGTAGGTGTTTGCACATATTACTTTGATAGAGGTAATGGTTGCACAGATTACTTTGTTAACTGTGGTTAGACCCTTCAAGAAAATGGGAGAAAAAAAAAAATTGGTTTGACTGGTTGACCAGTCAAACGTCCGGCCGGTCAACCGACGGTCAACTGAATTTTTTTTTTTGATTAAAAAAAAACTTGTTGGGATTTTTTTTAACTTGTTGGAATTTTTTTTTTAACCTGAATCATCCTGTTAGTCACCTCCCGACCAATTTCGGTGTCGTTTTGTTAAGCTCAACAACTCCATAGACGTGGCCTCCTTGGTGCCTTCAGATCTGTTAGATGCCACGTGTCTTCATCGTGTGACGAGTGCAGGAGAGTGCTGGACTAAAGAGTGCAGGAGATGAAGGGGATCCGATTTGGATACCCAAAATACACGTAATTTGGATATTTAATTTGGCCTATTGCGTTTTTCTATATAGTCTCTACTCAGAGGAAAAAATATTTTACAAAGAATAATGCTATATGTACCAATTAGCGTACTAACTAGCACCACCGGTTTACAAAATCCCTCTCGCATAAAAAGAAGCGTAGACACCAATAATGAGAGATGAGGGTTTTTACTTTAAAAAATGCTTGGTGGCTCAAATTTGTGTGGCTCGAAAGACTTGAATGTATCAAAACGACGTCGTTTTGAGACATTCGAGCCATTCGGGCCATGAAAATTCGGACTACCAAGCATTGTTGTTTTACTTTTTAGTGAGAGAAAGTTTGCAAGAATGGCATCTAGGGTTTGGATCTGTTGATTTTTCTTCTATTTCTTTGTAATCGTTTTATTTAGGCTTTGGATCTATGTGTTCTTCAATTTCTATCTAATTGGCTTGCGATTTGCCTTTGAAAGCGAGGAGTTATAGATCAGTCCAACTTTTCCGAAACTATTGGTTCGATTTCTACACTTCACCGTAACTATTAAATTGAGTTTGATTTGACTTCACTTTATTGTGTTTCTTAATCGATTTCTGTCATGCTAATCTATTGAAATCTATATGTATCAATTGATTTCTTGTTCTTGCTTGGGGTTTGTATGATTAGAAACTTGATCTCGAGAACTCAAAGCTTGTTATGGTTTTCGCTAATTATTTCTCTTGGAAATATAGGGATCTAATCTCAAAACCTGTATTTCGTGCTCTATTTGCTTCGAATCGATCTCGGTATTCCCATGGTTCAAGAAGGAGAGGCCTCTTAGAACTAACAGGTATGATCTCGAAACCTATGTTCTGATGGTTCGAGAATGAGAGGTCTCTCTCTCTCTCTCTCTCTCTCTCTCTCTCTCACAGTTTGTATATTTGATTTGATATACTCGACCAAATTTTTTTTATAGTTCTTCTTCTAGCTAGAATTATTGTTTCCCAACATTTTTTTTGATTTGCTATTGTAGTAGGGACTTTCTAGGAATTCTTTTTAATATTTGCAATGAGATTGGTCCCTCTAGACCTGATCTGTTCTTCCAAAAAGAGTGCAAATCCACTCAAGTACCACTTCTTCTTCTTCTTCTTCTTCTTCTTCTTCTTCTATTTATTTATTTATTATTATTATTATTGTGATAGTTGTTTTATGCTATTATTTTTCTCTCACTCTGGTTTGGTTTTCTCTTTTCTTATTGGATATTGATTAGTGTAAACTATTTTTTTTATTTTTTATTTTTTTCTCTTCTTTTGTAGATCGGTGTGGTACTTTAACTGGTTCTAGTAAGGATGTACTTATTTGGGTTGCAATTCCAGGTTGTTTCATCATTCATTGTTTGGAAAACATTGAATGTGCAGGATGATTGCTAGTCTCCCTGATTCATTCTCTTCTCTATTCTTTATGATTTCAATGCAATATACAATGCATATTTGCCTTTTGCTTTCATTATAATATGTATAAGAACTTCATTATAATCTTGGTTGGAGATATATTTTATATGTACATGAAAGGTGATGCTTCTATGGATCTTGATTTGTGTGTGAGGATTCACTGATACCACACAATTGTGATTTGGTTATTGCAATGCGTAGATCTTGAATGAACCTTAGAGGTACCCTTGTTTCTCTTATTGATCACATTGGAGGTACTCCTGTTTCTCTTATCTCTCCTGACATGGATAAACCTTTATGGCCCAATAACTTATATATGCACTTTAAAGGATGTCCTTGGTAGCTTTGTTCTATGGTAAGACATGCTACGTTCTTTTTATTTGTGTATCACAAATATGAATATTTGGTCCCTTTTGGAGAGTTCAAACGACTCAACTTTTTATTGGGTTCTTTTAATGCTGTTTATCTTCCATTTGTTTCATGTGTAATAGACATTTGAATTTTTGTTGTTAATATTGATTGCAATTTCTGCACCTGTTGGGTTTCTTGATTTTCCACACAGGTTTGATTCTTGACTCTTTTTTTTTATAATGGATAGTTTATCCAGCCTATGATATTTTGTTTCTTGGTTCTTTGTATCTTTTTTGTTTGAACCAGAGTAGAGCATACAAAATAACATACTCATGTTTTGTGGGTATAGCTTTAATTTTTGTTAGAAAGCATAGTGCTTCAAGATTTTATATGGAGGAATACTTGCTAACAATTTGTCATAAACCTTCTCTTGGTAGCAGCTAAGAAGTTTATCTCTTGAGGATATGCTACTCTATTTCAAAGAAGATTATCACCTTTTGATCTAGGTATGATTTGAAGATTATCTACTTATATTTTGATGATTTCAAGTTGTTGCCCTTGATCTTTTGAATTTCCAAATATGCATTGTTGTATTAAAATAAATAATATATTCATGGTGCAACTGTTGGTACCTAATAATTTGTTAAGGATCAATTTAAAATGTTGCATTTGAGATTTAATGTTAATTTTTCATTATGCATTTGTAGTTTTTATATTGTTTCATATATGTTTCTTTTCTAGTAAAAAATCTGATACTTTTTATATTAAAAAAAAATTGTAATTGTATCTTTCCACCTTCAATTTTGATAGGAAAGTTATGTTCTTTGAAGAGACAAATGAGAGAAGCTCTACTAGGAAGGATTTCACTTCCACATCCGACATATGTAGAGACAAATGAGAGAAGCTCTACGAGGAAGGACTTCATAACTCTACAACTGAAGAAATGGTGGCTTGATGTCTTTCCTAAGACCATCTCAATCTTCATTCACAACAATGTTTCAAGTTTTTTCTTCTTCTTTTTTTCCTTTTTTTTTAAAAAATATTTTATTTTACTTTTATTTTTTTAAGATGTGTAACTCATAAATTTGTTTTCGTTTTTTTATTTTTTATTTTTTTATCTCGATATAGTTTTCAAAAGAGATGAATAAATTTATCCTGACTTTGTTTATTCTGTTGCATCCCCCAAAGATTTTGGGTTTGCTAATTATAGTCAGGCTTTCATGTAGTGGATTTAAATTATTAATATTAAATTAAATGTTAAAAACTATCGGGAGAAACAAATTAAAAAATATATATAGTGATGTTTTCTGTAAACGTCAATGAAAGTTTGCTAGCATCTGCAGAGATTGTTGCATTAACATGTAGCAGTGTTTAATAAAAAACGTCGGTGAAAAACTATTAGCGGCGTTTACGTAAACGTCGGTAAAAATAATTAGTGGCATTTATCAAATGTCACAAAAATATGGCGACGGCCCTATCCTCGACGAATGGAAAAAATGCCACAATAACTTTTAACGACATTTTTTGGAGCTATACCGACGTTTTAAAAACTCCATTAATTCCTGTTTTCCTTGCAGTGTGATCACTTAGTTTTAGGAAAGAAAAATGCTAGGGATCCCAAATATTTTACCAAATCTTCTACCAAATGTCTTACATGACATCCAGTGAGACATTTGATAGAATATTTGGTAAAATATTTAGGCTCCCTAACATTACTCTTTAGGAAAAGAAAATCGAGGTGAAATAGCTACAATCTTGAAAACATATTTTATGTGCACCTTTTTGTACTGGGTACGGACAATAGTACTTCCCCTTTACATGTACTGACAAAAGTACTTCCAACAGATTAGGTCGAATATAGAAAATGATCAAATGAGTTAATAAATTCGTACATCATGGGAATGAAATCAATAGTGTCAGGGTGACATCTTTCACAACATAATTGATTAATAAAAACCAATCAATTAAAGTGGGGTTGGGAGTGATCGATGAGATTATATGATAATGTCATGTGATATTACTGTTGCGCCCAATATCTCATTGAGAGAATGGAGACGCTGTTATTTTTTGACACATCATAATCCCTACCCCAGAGCAAGAGGAAGCTTCAGCTGTATATGTAGCAAGACTTGAACCCTTAATAAGATTCAAACCAACCAAATAGAACATTATTACAATTGCTTAAGGCACTCCTTCTAAAATACCACCTCTGTAAACTCTAATGATCCAACATCAACAATTACAGAGATAGGATGAGAAAGAAAATGAGAGAGAAAGGTATCAAAATAGAAACTGATCTTTTGTTTCTTTATCTTTTGTGTGTCTCTTTACAATGGATCTGTTCTCTATATCTATACAAATCAGTTGCACATGTCTGAGAGAGACAGAGAAAACTAACTCAAGCGACTGTATAACTTACCACTTCTCTAATTAACTGAAGCTCCATGGTTGCTAAACTGTGGTCAGATTACAAACAATATAATGCCTCGTGTAATGATCTGTGTAAACCTTTGAGCACAACAATAAGCCATTGTAAGAGTGTTCAATCCTAGGTGTGGGAAAGTATTTTGTGAATGATAGCACGTGGCTAAGGTGACACTGAAATGTCAGCCGAGGTGCTATGTGGCCTTCTCATGTTTGCCAAGATAATCTCGGCTTGGCCGAGGTTATCTGCAAAGATGCCGAAATTCTAGATAAGCGGATAAGGGACAAGAGTCCTAGAATAGGAAAGGATCTCGGTCAGGATAAGGATAAGGCTCATGAAGAGTTTATCGCTATCTAGCTGAGAGTTCAGGATAAGCATTGGGCCTGAGTACACTGAAGTGAGGCTTCTAGGTGATCAAGTCACTGCTAGTTATAAAACCATGGCACCTTTGTGGGTCAGAGGTAAGTTCTTTTCTTGTGAGTTTTGAGTACTCCATGCTATCTATGAGAGATATTGTTTACTGACTTGATCATTGGAGTGCCCCTGAGTGGCGAACCACCGCAGTATTCTCATCTTCTTGTTACAGGTTGTTAGGCTTAATCTATTCTAATGGAGCTCTCTAGTTGAGTTCCTCATTTGGTTGTGTTGTCAAAAATCAACACCCACAATTTGGCGCTGTCTGTGGGAACTTAAAGAGAATAGATGGCCGACAACGGGCAGGAGGAAAAGATTGCGGACGACATCCACAGTGAAAGTGAGGAGCATGTGGACCCTAATGTTAGGGAAGAAAACCCTAATGAAGGAGTACAAGAACCGAATCCTGGGGTGAATAACACCGACAAGGGGCACAATGGCCTGAAGAAAGGAGGCCGAGATGAATACTACAATGAAGGTGACCTCCAAGTATGAAAGGATAGATGCCTGATGAGGGATGAGGAGAGAAAAAAATGGAAAACAAGTTGGCTGACCTCCAGTCAGTGGTCAACTTTATGATACAGAACAACGTGATGCAACCATCATTCCTGTTGCAGGACACGTCGACACCAGCTGCCAAGACTGATGCACAGAAAGGAGGACAAAAGGCAGTCCCAATTGTCCAGCAGCATGGCAAGGGACAAGGGAACTCACATTGGCCATCAAAGGATGTTGGGCATACAAAATCAGTACGAGGTGAGTCGTAGAGGACACCACGGACCAAGGGGACCTATGTCTGAGGATCTCGGCAAATCCAAGGGCAAGGCCTTTTCTTTGATGTGGTAGATGAAAAGAAATCCAAAAGGACGCACAACTTCACCGGGAGTAGTGCGCCGAAGAGATTGAAGTCTAGCGATAGCCGAGCTCGTGGTAGGACGAAGGAGGATTTAAGAGACTACCTACAGAGGAAAAGACTTAACACCGAGATCACGTCCCCAGTCAAGCCGAGGACACCATTCTTAATGGAGTTAGATACGTTTGAGGCCCCAAAGAGATTAAACATGCCGAGGTTTCAGATTTATGACGGTAAGTCTAATCCTAACTTTCATGTTGGTTTGTATCTAAATTCAATGACTTTGTGGAGTGGGAATGAGCAGTTGTTGTGCAAGGTATTCCCCTCGTCCTTTGGGGAAATAGCATCTGATTGGTTCCATAAGTTGCCGAAAGGAACTGTGAAGAGCTGGGAAGGCCTGGCCAAGATGTTCGTGACCAGGTTTGTTACAAACAAGTCACAGCCATTGAGGGTAAATTCCCTATTGGCTTTAAAGATCGGTGATGACGAAGGCCTTAGGGCTTACACCAAGAGATATTATGAGGTATAGAACCGGATTCCGGGTTGTAACCAAGAGTTGGCGGTCGTATCTTTCAAGAACGGCCTGAATGATAAATGCTCGCTTCGAAGTCACTTGCAAAAACTCTACCAAAGATCATGGAAGAGCTCATGGCACGAATTGAGAAGTATGCCAGAGTAGAAGACGACACACAAGGAACGGGGATACTGAAGCAAGAAAGGAGAAACAGCTCACCGAAACGAGGATGAGGGAATGCCGGTGCCGACAGGCAGGAAACAGGAGCTAGAGCTGTGCAGGCAGTTAGCACGATTTTTAGGATCCTCATTTACAAAGTTTTTTAGAGGATCAGGAACCAGCCGTACTATCGAGCATCAGATAAGATCCCAAGGGAGTTTATGAGAAGGTGCATAGGGAAGCATTGTGCTTACCATAACGAGAATGGGCACTTGACACAGGGATATAGGGCTATGAAATTACACTTGGAGGATCTGGTTAGACAGGGTCACCTAAGAGACCTAATAGATGAGGCCAAGACAAGGGAAAAGCATGCAAGGTTTCCCCAGACACCAGCAGCTCCAGCTCTACCTCCACCTCCACCACCACCACCACCACCACCACCACCATAGCAGACAAATGGGCCTCAGGTAATCAATGTGATTCACTCGAGGGTGAATGAGAATAAAGTACAAGGGGAGGCCCAAAGAGTAAGACACCTGCAACATGTATATCAGATCCAGCAAAAGAAACCTAGAACAAACGAATACCAGGGACCGATGATTTCTTTCACTGAGGCCAACCTGGATATGTTACAAAATCTGCACAACGATGCCCTAGTGGTAACTCTGAAGGTTGGAGACTTCTAGGTGAGGCGCATACTAATTGATCAAGGCAGTTCTTGTGACATTATGTATGTTAGATGTTACAAGGACCTTGGCCTGCAGCTAGATGATCTACAACAATTCGACAGCTCGATGGTTGGATTCAAAGGGACCCGAACATGGCCTCTGGAAGCCACGAATCTGGAGGTGTAGACAGGAAGTAAGAAGGTAACAATGGAATTCACTGTGATAGACACCCCTTCCCCATACAATATCATTTTGAGATAACCTTGGTTGCATGCAATGAGGGCTGTTCCCTCAACACTGCACCAATTGTTGCAATTCCCAATAGAATAGGGGATTGAAGAGGTACGGGAAGACCAGGTACATGCGAAAAAGTGCTCCATGGTAGCAACGAAGTACACCTACAATGTAAGAGAAACAAAAAGTGCTAAAATTGAAAACGAAGACCATGAGGTCTTGGATGACGTCGGCAAGGAGCCTGCCAAGAAAAGTGAAGAACCTCTAAAAAAAGTTCTGGTGCAAGAAGAAGATGATGAACGATTTTTCCTTCTCGACTCTGGATTAGCTGAAGAAGAAGAAAGAGAGCTGGAGGCCTTCCTGAGAAAGAACATAAAGGTGTTTGCCTGGACGCCTTATGAGATGCCGGGAATCAACCCCGAGGTTACCTGTCACAAACTCAACGTGGACAGGTCAGTGAAACCAGTCATTTAGAGAGCTAGAAGGCTGACATTGATTCATGTGCAGGTAATTGAGGAAGAAGTAGACAAGCTACTAGAGGCACAGGCCATCAGAGAGGTAAATTATCCCACCTGGTTTTCTAATATAGTAGTGGTGAAGAAGAAGAATGAAAAGTGGAGGGTCTGTGTGGACTTCACAAGCTTGAACAAAGCTTGCCCCAAGGACAGTTTCCCACTGCTTAAGATTGATCAATGGGTAGATGCCACTTCAGGGCATGGGAGGATGAGTTTCCTGGACGCATACAAAGGCTACCATCATATAGCAGCGTATATCCCAAATGAAGAGAAGACAACATTCATCACCCCTAAAGGACTCTACTACTATAGAGTAATTCCTTTTGGGTTAAAGAATACAAGAGCAACCTACCAAAGACTGGTCACCAAGATGCTCAAACATCTGATTGGGAAGACAGTATAGGTTTACACAGACGAGATGGTTGTGAAAACCAAAGAACCTGGGAACCATTTGGTTGACTTGAAGGCAGTCTTTGACATCCTGAGATCATATCGGCTTCTACACAATGCCTCAAAATGTGCATTTGGAGTAGGATCCGGTAAGTTTCTGGAATACTTGGTCACCAAAAAAGGCATTGAAGCAAACCCAGATCAGATCAAGGCCATCCTTGACTTGAAGAGCCCGACAACAGCCTAACAAGTACAGATGCTCACTGGAAGTGCAAACAGTTTTTTGGTTTGGTGAAGAAGGCCACAGATTTTCTGTGGACAGAAGAGTGCGAGGTCGCCTTGGCCGATCTAAAGAAATACTTGACAACCCCACTAGTGTTATCCAACCCGGTACCAAAGAAAGAATTGTTTTTGTACCTGGAAATTTCGGACCATGCTGTGAGTGCAGTGGTAATCCACGAAGAAGAGGGAGAGCAAAAGATAGTATACTACGTGAACAAGACCCTAGCCAGTGTCGAAACCAAGTACTTGCCCCTGGAGAAGTTAACGCTAGCCCTGGTAATGGCTTCAAAGAAGTTGAACCACTATTTTTAAGCCCACAAGATGGTGGTACTAACAGAGCACCCCCTAAAGTCCCTACTGCAACATGGGGACTTGATAGGTTGGGTATCCAGATGGGCAGTAATGCTGGGCTAGTATGACTTAGAATTCAGGCCTAGAACAGAAATCAAGGGCTTGGTTTTGGTCGACTTTGTGGCTGAGTTCACTCCTGGAGCGATCCCTATGTAGGATCTGATGAGCCGCGACTTGGGATGTACAGGAGAATAAGAAGAAACCCAACTAGAGGTAAAGAACCCCACACTAGTAAAGCAAAACAAGACAGAAGAGAGGCTAAAACCTTGCAACATTTACATCGGCGACTCCTTCCACCTCTTTGTCAATGATAGTTCAAATCGGCAAGGAGCGGGGGCAGGAGTGGTTTTGGTATCGCCAGAAGGGCGAATGATCGGACAGTCCATACATTTGGGGTACAAGGCCTTAAATAACGAAGTGGAGTATGAGGCACTGATCGTTGGGCTAAGGCTAGCAGCAGCAATGGACGCCGATGAGGTAGTAGTCTTCAGTGACTCCCAGCTCATTGTGAATCAAGCAACGAACGAGTATGCAGCCTGAGATGAAAAGGATGATGGCTTATGTCAAGGAGGTTGTCAAATTACTAACATTGTTCAAAAGTTGCTGGCTACAACAGGTTAGCTGAGAAGATAATAGTCACGCCGATGCCTTGGCTAACTTGGCCAGCGTGATAAAATCAGGAGAGGTAAGAACAATAATGGTTGATTATTTGTCAGGCCCAAGTATAGAGCCCCTCATAACAGAATACGAAGCAATGTGCATGGAGATGGGTTCGAGCTAGATGGACGCCATAGTTGTGTTCCTCAGAGATGACAGGCTATCAGGAGACAGAAAAGAAGCACACAAAACCAGATTGAAGTCAGCCAGGTTTTGTCTGTCAGTAGAAGGCCATCTCTACAGAAGGTCCTTTACTGGGCCCCTTCTGAGATGTGTGCATCCATCCCAGGTTGAGGACTTTCTATATGAGATCCATAAAGATGTATGCGGAAGCCATGCTGGGGGCATATCACTCACTCACAGGGCTATATCACAGGGATATTGGTGGCTCTACATGCAGAAGAATGCTGAAGCTTATGTAAGGAAGTGCGAGAAGTGTTAAAGGTTTGCACCTTTGATACACTAGCCAGCTATAGATTTGAATCCAGTATCCAGTCCTTGGCCATTTGCCCAGTGGGGTGTGGATCTTGTTGGGCAACTACCCCAGGCAACAGGACAGAGAAGGTTCCTGCTAGTAGCGACTGACTACTTCAGGAAATGGGTAGAGGCTGAACCCTTAGCCAAAATCCGAGATATGGACATGAAGAATTTCATCTAGAGGAACATAATTACTAGGTTTGGGATCCAAAGAGCCATTGTGGCAGATAATGGCACTCAGTTTAACAGTAAACTGATCAAGAGCTTCTGTGCAAAGTATAAGATTAAGAACCATTACTCTACTCCTAACTTCCCTCAGAGTAATGGTCAAGTCGAGGCATCCAACAAGACCATTCTGGATGGGATCAAGAAGAGGCTGAAAGCTGCCACGGGCAAATGGGTGGAAGAATTGCTCAATGTCCTATGGGCATATAGGACAACGCCGAGAAGATCTACTGAAGAATCTCTTTTTGTCATGGCATATGGCACTAAAGCAGTCATTCCACTAGAAAGCGGCATCCCTGGAATCAGAACCCAGAGAGTGGAGGCTAGAATAAACGAGGCATTCCTCGCCTGAGATCTTAATCTGATAGAAGAAAGAAAGGAGAGAGCATCAATTCGGCTGGGGGCATACCACCAGCAACTTGTTAGGGCCTATAACAAGAAGGTCAATCCAAGGGAGTTTCAGGTTGGGGACCTCGTCCTTCGAAAAGTTGTCAGCAATAAGAAGGATCCCAAGGAAGGAAAGCTTAGCCCAAACTGGGAAGGACCATATCGAATCATCTCGGTTGCCGGCATCGGCACTTACTGGCTAGAAGAAACTGATGGTAAGGAGTTGCCAAGACCCTGGAACACAAGCAATTTCAAGTTTTTCTACCATTAGTTTTAGTTTTTTGAGATTTATGTAATGATTTTATTAGCCAAGGTTTTAATAAAATACTAGCTCGATTTTTTTTATGAATTATTGTTGAAACTTGTGTGACAGGACTGAACAGTCTTATGTCGATGTTCCCATGGTGAACATGACGAATAACTTAGACTTGCCATATGGTAGAGTTGAACTAAGTTTGCGATGTTTCGGTATGAAACATGACAAATAACTTAGACTTGCCATATAGTAGAGTTGAATCATAACTCACCATATGGTAGAGATGAACTAAGTTTGTGATGTTTCAATATGAAACATGACAAATAAATTAGACTTTCCATATGGTAGAGTTAAACTAAGTTGGTGATATTTCCGAATGAAACATGACGAATAACTTGGACTTGCCATAAACGGCAGAGTTAAAGTAAGTTTGATTTGGTAAGATTGCAAAAGACATCAAGGTCGAAAACCTCGGCCAGAATTACCTAAGTCGGGCGGTGGAAACTAATGTGAACATAAGTGGTACTTAGGTTCACATTAGGGGGCAGGAAGTAAGAATGGAATGAGGGCATAACACTTGTGAAATTTTGCAGAACAATTCACACGTTGAAGTTATCCAAGATCATACTATCCAAGATGAGTCAATCCGAGATGAGAGTACTGAACAGTACTCGAAGTGTAATTATCCGAGATACCCAACCAAGGTGCTAGACTTGGAATGGTGAAGTCTTGGCAGAAGGCAATTAGTACAAGTGAAGAAACAACACTTGAAATTTTTTTGAAATATTAATATGTGTTGTTTGGCCGAGATAAATAGTAAATTATCCAAGGCGATTAGTACGTTTAAATTCAATGTGTGAATATCCAAGGTTTGGGGACTTGAGATGAGGATCCAAGTTGCTAGACTTGGAAGGATCAAGAAAATGCTAAGTATAAAAACAAATATGCAAGGCATAAAGGAAAGGCAGTAAGCATACATGGAAGCATTCAAACACTTAGAAGAAAAAAGAAAAGGATATGCATTTGAAACAAAAAGCTTGTTCAAGCACATAGTGGATACACATTGGCCTAACAAAACCATCAAAAGGAAATTGTTCCAGACATAGCAAAACTACAACTGCTCTGGTAGAAAGGACAAGTACAAGAAATGAGTAAAAAAGAAAAAAATCCTAAGCACTGAAGTCATTGGAATTGATCTCGGATTGCTCAACCTCAGCTATTGGGATTGTGTCCGCCTTGGCTGGCAGTGCTTCACTCTTCTCCGCTACTATCTCAGCATCAATCTTCGATAGGGTTTGGTCGAGACTGTTCTCGGCCATGTGGACTTCGACCTCGGATGTAGCCTTGGGAAAGGCATTCTTGAAGACCTCAACCTCCTCATCCTAAGTCAAGTCTACGACCTGATCGTTCAGAGTGGGGGACTTAGCCCTAGCAATAGCGTCAGCCTCCTTAACGGCCCCAGAATCCTCGGCTTTGTTGTCCTCTTCAGCCTCGTCTTTGGATCGGTTAGGAGAAGGGGGAAATGACAAGTTAAGTCGGTTGGGGTCCCAAAGTGGCGAGTCGTCGGGGATGGAAAGTTCCTTGAGGGCAATCATCCATCTGAGGTAGTAACCCCTGTTACAAGCCAGATTTACTTGTATCTTGTATGCATCAAAGACAGCGGCTTCACTGCATACGAGTGAGCATGCTAGATGGCCTAGAAAGAATGAAACAAACAAGTTAGTAAATTTTCTAAGTATAAAGGAAGTAAGATAGAAAACCAAACGAAAAAAGTACAAGCGTATAAGACTTACCAAGACAGAATGTTGCATCATCAACGCGAAGTTCTCATACTTATTGATCTTGGCATGCAGTTTAGGTAGGCCGGCAGGAGAACATCAGTGGAAAGAGTGGCACCGACCTCAATACTGTCGATGGCACTGTCGCCAGTTGTCATTGGTCGGTCTCCCACCATGATCGCAGGAGCCCATGGCTCATCGGGTCTAAAAACACCTGGGCCAGTTGCACCCTCGAACCTCAGCCTCTTCGACCAAGACGTGTTCAAAGGCTCGGCCTTGGCGGACCTCTTCTCGGCTGTAGATGAACTTTTCTCGATCTTTGCCAACTTGCAGATCGGCATAGTATCCTCAGAGTCAACTTGTGTGACAGTGGCTTTTGCCTTAGCCCTATTTACCCTCTTGGTTTTGGGCTTAGGTTGGGACTGAGAAAGGGAGGAATGGATAGTGACAACTCCTGGCAAGTCGGCCAGCAAGTCTTCAACCACTACTTGACTTCGGTCCATCTCTTCGAATGTGACAGCAGCAGTGACCTTGGTGCCAAAATGGATAGCAATGAGAGTAATCGGTGGGTTTGATGTGTCGGTCACTGAGACATCCGAACCTCAGCGTCTTCTGCTGCGAGTTTTGCTGGCAGGAGTGTTCTGAGGAACTCGGCATTAGCGTTGGCGTTGAGATAGAGGAATCAGTTGGGGGGTAGAGGTGGACGGCTGGTCTGCTGGATTAGATGTGGAGGCCTGATCTAGCCTTAATAATGAGGTAACTTGAGGAGTTGTGGTAGATGGAGGAGTCTTGTTTCGTTTAGGGACGTCGAGTATAGGGCTCCTGTACGTCGATATGTAGTTGAGAAGGATTAGGGCTTTGTGTTTCTCAATTGGCAAGCCCAAAAGCCTTTTCAGATCTCGGCTTGGGAAGAAAGTCTAGCAGAAGTCCTTTGATGGTTGGGAAAGAACTGCAAGAGCGAGCAGCAAGCGTTAGCACAAATAGAAGAAATAAATTGACAAGCCTTTAATAGAAATGGAATTATGGGATGACTAAGTCCTTACCCTCATCTTTCCTAAAGACTCCTCAACGCAGAGGATAGAGATGAAGATCGTTATCTGGAGCGAATTCCCAGTTTCCTGAGACAATCAGATAGTCATCTCCAGCACCTTTGTTGGAGTCTGGGAGGTCGGCTATAAGTTTGTAGGCGGTGGATTTAGGCTTGATATAGTAGGTGAAGCCACTGGCTGATTAAGGGCACACATGGTGTAACAAAATTGGATGTCGACTAGCGTAATCCTAGTATTTTCTCAGCGTGCCAATTCGGCTATGCCATTGATAACCCTAAATGAGTTGACAGCTAATTGCATGGGGTTGAGTTTGTAGTAATGCAGGACTTCTCGAAAGAGAATGTCTAAAAGAAACTGAAGTCCACACTCAACAGAGGCGACTACGGGAAAAGGCATGTAGTTCGTCCCAGGCATAATGGAGTCCTCCTTCCTAGCCAACATAAGTTGAATGTTGGCTGGGATGGAGAACTCCTAGTGATAGTATTCCAGTTTGGTCGGGGTATCTATTCCCGACCTGAACATCCCCATGGTATCGGCTTAAAATGTTTTGAGCTGGATTTCAAAGAAAAGAAACTGGTATGGGTTTGAAAACCTCGGCTAAACCCTAAACAAGCACTAGGGTAAGGATTTTGAAAATCTAAGGGGAAATTTGTTTTAGTTTTCTTAAATGTATGGTTTCTAGGCAAATCCCAAGCCTAAAACTAAGAAGACAAACAAAGGTACAAAGGCAAGAATCTGGAAACAAGCAAGAAAAACAGAAAAAGAGTGTGATTCAGACAGAAAGAAATAACAATGTGGCAAATGCAGTAAAATAGAACAGTGGTTCAAGAACATGATAAATCAAGAGGTATAATCAGAGGCGTTAGCAAGATTCACAAATATCAATTTGCAAACATCTAAAGCAACTAAGCATAGAAACAAGCGAGGATACACATCTAAGTGATAGTATGTAAAGCAGTAGTGTGCAATCAAAAACACAATCGAGGCAAGAAATAGTAATATAGATTCAATGGCAATACATAAGTGATTACAGATACGATGTAAAGCATGTGACAGATTCAAGAGCAAAGATATATTGAAGAACACAATCAAGAATAAATTGGGTAAAAATAAAGAGGATTTGGTAACTTACTGAGGAAATAGATGTTGGAATAGCTATCGTCGGATTCTGACGATGACAGTAAATGGAGCAGAATAAGGAATGCTTCGCCGGAAGTGGCGAACGGAGAAAGCTCGAAAACACAACAATAGAGGTTTGGAGTTTTGGAGAGAGAAAATTTGAGACAAAGAGGGAAATTGAATTTGCAAAAGTGAGAAGACGAAGAGAGAGAGAGAGAGAGAGAGAGAGAGAGAGAGAGAGAGTTTTGTTAAAAACTTAAAAGGCGGCAAAATGTAATGAAAGTACCTTAGGCAATGTGTTTGTCAGGCGGCGTGAGCAGACTCAAAGTGGTTTGATGGCACGTGTCTAGTACGAACCAGTAGGAGAGACACATGGAGGAAACGGTTGGAATGGCGAAGTGAGATAGGTCATGTGCACTTGGAATACGTATGTGATTCTTGAAATTCTTGAGTAGTGGGGTTGTGACCTCGGCTAGAGGTACGATCTCAGCTCAAATGCTTAAACAAACTTAGTTCTTGGTTTTTTATTCTTGATGAAGTGGGTAATAGACTCCTGATTACTCGAAGCCGACGAGTTGCGATCTCGGTCAAAGTAATCAATGCTTTTTGAGCCGACACATTATGTGAACAAAACGGTGTAGGTTCCATCACCTCAGGTAGCCGAGTAATAGAACCTAGGGGGCAGTTGTGGGGAAGTATTTTGTGAATGATAACACGTGGCTAAAGTGACACCGAAGTGTCAGCCGAGGTGCCACGTGGCCTTGTCATGTTTGCCGAGATAATCTCGGCTAGGCCGAGGTTATCTATGGAGATGCCGGAATCCGAGATAAGCGAATAAGGGACAAGAGTCCTAGAATAGGGGAGGATCTCAGTCAGGATAAGGATAAGGCTCTTGACGAATTTATCTTTATCTAGCTGAGAGTCCAGGATAAACATTGGGCCTGAGTCCACTGAAGTGAGGCTTCTAGGTGATCAGGTCACTGCTGGTTATAAAAGCATAGCACCCTCGTGGGTCAGAGGTAAGTTATTTTCTTGTGAGTTTTGAGTACTCCATGTTATTTGTGAGAGATATTGTTTACTGACTTGATTGTCGGAGTGCCCCCGGGTGGCGAACCACCGCAGTATTCTCATATTCTTGTTACATGTTGTTGGGCTTAATCTATTTTGTCGGTGCTCTTCAGCTAAGTTCTCTGTTTGGTTGTGTGGTCAAAAATCAACACCCACACTAGGCATAGATCCTTCTCTAACACAATTGAGGAAGGTGAGTGTTGGAAGAGTTGAATGGCCATGATGCGAGACAGAGTTAAGTTTATTGCATTTCCAAGCTTGGTAGTAGAAGTATTGGCCAGAGATGGAGGAAATCTTGGTTCGGCGGGTGTGGTTGAAGGAAAACTGTGACTCAGAAATGAGAGAGAGCCAATTCTTGGATACAAACTTGCATCTGATGAGTGACTTTGTTGGCAACCATAAAAGGATCTCTATTAGAAGATCTACATTGTTGACAATTACTTCTACAGCTAGTGAGTCTTCCAATGATGTGTAGTAGCCAACAGGTCGCTTATTTCTTCTTTTGTTGGATATTTTCTTTGTCATTCTTTCTTGTACATAACTCACAAGAAGATCAGAGACTCTACACATAAGTGATTATAGGGATGGGTTATTTCATTATGCAATTTACGTTTGATGGCTTTCAACTTCTATATTCGAGTTTGTGAGTAAGGTGTAAACAGTTCAGTTCGGTCAGTGTTAACAGTAAATTTAGCACCAAATCAAATGTTTTGGTTTGATGGTTGAGGAACCGATACAAACCTATCAATTTTGTCAATTTGATATAAAAGAGAGATTTACATGAGATTTTAAAGGGGTTTTTTTTTTTTTTTTTATAAAAGTTCATAGAATTTCACATTAAAAATAAATGAATAAAATGTAAAGTAATTATAATTTTTTTCCTCATTTTTTAGGAAAATTTACTTATAAATCTTATCTTTAGGAATGGTAATCCGATTAGTCCAAGACTTTTCTTATAGACCAACTAGTCCCATTGATTTTGAAATGTAGATTTAATATATTATTTAAAAATTAAATTTACGGTTATACCCTCATTTCTATTATGTTTCATTCTTCTTCTTCTTCTTCTTTTTTTTTTTTTTTTTTTTTTGGTGTACTAGAAAGGTAAGATACATAACCTATGAGAATCAAATTTGAGACGAATTTTTATACGGTAATCTTTTTTATTTTGAATGACTTAAAATAAGATTTTTTCAATATTTCAAAAAGATTACAAAAATGACTTGAAATATGAAAATTTTCAAACTTTCCAAAAAGTTATGGGATTCTTCAAATATTTCAAAATGAGTACAAAACTCCTTAGTAACCTTTGAGTAAATGTATATGTTCAATCGGTAACACTCAAATATAAAACTCCAATGACACTCCAAAAAAACTCCTTAGTGTAACACTCTAATGTAACACACAAATTTTTTTTCGTAGTGTACTTTTTTGAAGCGTAAGACTTCAATATAACACTTTAAAAAAGGATGCGAGATTTTTTTAAACCATTCCAAAAGGGTGTGAGATTTTTTTAAGTAGTTTTTTAGTGTTTTTATGTGTATTACATTGGAGTGTCACGTTTAGATTACATTGATTGGAGTGTTATGTTTGGGAAAAGTACACTAATGAATTTTTGTGTGTGTTACATTGAAGTGTTACGTTTGAGAAAAATTTATAGTATTACATTATTACGTTTGAAAAAAGTATACTAAGGAGCTTTTAAAATCGAATCCATCAAGAGTGTTGAAAAAATAGATTTTGGAAATAAAAAACATGAAACCATGCTTGTTGATAATCATAATAATTATATTGAGCAAGTTTAATGTGGATCAGAAAATTTGCGAAAAAATAGAAGGGTGATCCCATTCTACTTGAGAAACAATTTTGAGGATGTGAAGTTTGGAATATTGGAGAAGGGTCTTATCATCTATCTTATTGGAGTGTTATGTTCTTATTCGTAATATAAGATTTGTTCTAAAAGGAAGAAAAATTCAAAACCTCTAGGCCCCGTTTGTTTTCAGAGGTAGAATGGAGGGGATTGATAGTGAGGTGATTAATAGTGAGGGGATTGATAGTGAGGGGATTAAGTAAAATTGTATTTGTTTTGATGATAGTTGTTAGTGTGGGGATTGTTAAATTATTTTTATATAAAATAATAAAACAAATAAAAAAATACAAAAACATTAAACATTAATGTTTTAAAAAAAAAGGCCAACATGTAAAAAAATTTTAAAAAATAAAAATAAAATAAAAATTTTTTAGAAATAAATAAAATAATGATTTTTACTTAGCAAAAAATACAAAAAATTAAACATTAATGCTAAAAAAAAATGTCCGACATGTAAAAAATAAAATAAAAATAAAAAATTTCTAGTCCGCTGGATTATTTTTCTAATACCAAGTCCTGGAGGCCCATCCGAATCCCATCTGCAAGGCTTACCCTAAGCCTTTCGGCTTAGCAGTCCCTTCCTCAACTCTGTAAACAAACAGCACATTAAATGAGGCACACAACTATCCTAATCCCAATCCCCCTCTCATACCCCAAAACAAACGGGGCCCTATAGTGTGGATTACTCAAATGTATAGTTTCACATTTTGAGAAACCCACAATTATTTCTCAAAAATTAAATCCAAACATGTAAGTGACTACCATTCTGTGTAATTTTCACTTTAATAGGACATTTGAGTTCATAAGAAAAAAGCGAGGACTAAATAATTCATAACATCATATTTTAGAATTGGGAGTGTTTTTGATAAATCATCTTTCTAAGAGTTTTCTTCCATTCAATCCATATTCTTTTTTACTATTCCATTAGGTCTTATTTGAGGTAAGAAGACCAAAATACCCTCAATCTCTCCTACCCCATTAATGTTGATATTTAATGTTGATTGTCGTTATGTTTTGATAGTTCCCATGACCGTTCCAATTCTCCATATCTTCACTCCAAAAAATTACATTAACTACACACCACTATTTAATGTTGATATATATTACACACAAAAAATTAAGAATAATGCTATATGCATCCATTAGTGTACTAACTAGTGTACCAATTGATGATGTGGCATAACTTAAGAGGTTTTTGATATTTGTAATTTGTTTAATGAGTGAGGTCAATAATAATGTCATAACTAATATTGGCACACTAGTTAGTACACTAATTGGTGCATGTAGCACCATCGAAAAATTAAACATGGTTCTTTATTGATTGTGATTATGTTTTGATAGTTCCCATGCATCCAAATGTTGACTATACGTGATGACGTGACGTGAATGTGAATGTTTACATCAAATGACGTGAATGTTAATGTTCACATCAGATGACGTTGTGATAAAGGTGATGTTAAGATTCACATCAGTATTGCATCAAATTACGCAATCACCAGTCTCAACTTTCATTTGAATATAAACATGACTGTACGTGATGACGTGAATGTTCACATTAGATGACATGAATATGAATATTCACATCATATGATATTGTGATAAAGGTGATTTTAAGGTTTACATTAGATGAGAAAGAATGTTCACATTATTTTTAATGTGTAGTCAATTAAAAATATATTCACATTATATAATAATATAAAATAATAATATCAATGTTATTTAATTTGTGTATGAAATTTCTTATGCCTTGGTTATTTCCCTTCTCTCTCCTCCCCCACATTAAATATCAATATTAAATATAAATGCATAAGAGTCTAAGAAAATTAAATTAAGAAAAATGACTTTATGGAATAAACGTATAAATACATGAGACTAAATGTGTTAAAAAATTCATTCATAAACTTCTTGGATTAGAACACTTTTAAATGAAATTTATCAATAAAAATCCCTTTAGAGGGGAGTGGTGGCTCACCCTAATTTTTATCATAAAAATGTATTATATAGTCACTTGTCTTATAATACTAAAAAAAAAATTAAAAATAAATATATTTAAATATAATATTTGATCAGCTGAATTTGTATCGGTGTAAAAGTTTTGAGAATAAACTCAAAGGGCCTCTAGGGATCCAAAGATAAAACTAGACCTAGACAGTGAGCTATCAATCAGAATCATTTCCACATATTCAGAGTAATTCCAGCAGTGAATGCCACCAACAAAGGCCTATATTTTTGCCTACCACAGTGCCAACTCTGACATTTTCGAAACTCAAAATGAACTTAAGGAGATTTCTCATATATTTAAATAATTAAAAAAAATTATAATCAAAAGATTATATGTTTAACTTAAATATTAAATAAAAAATAAACAAATTATAACAAAATATCACTTAAATATCATCATTTTTGCATATTTAATTACAAAATTACTAATTAAACTTATTAACTAAATCCTTTTCAATAATTATTCTTGTGACATAGCTGACCAAAGGTAAGATTTAATACATTTTAAATTTGAAAAGCTTATTTTCCCAATTTTATAATTAATCAACTTTACACAATTCATCTATTAGTTTCAAATAATTCACTATATTAATTAGCTTTCTGATTTTTTTAGTAAAAACAATCATTCATTAATTAGTTTTAAATTTTCACACAATTCATTTATTAATTTTAAATAATTTACTATATTAATCGACTTTTTGATTTTTTTTTCTAGTAAAAACAGTTCCTAATTAGTTTTAAATAACTCACTACATTAACCATCTATTAATTAGTTTTAAATTTTCACAGTTGAAATTTTTTTTGTGGGTTAATATAATAGCTAAAAAAAATTCAAAGAACTCTTTTTGATCAATTCTCGAGGGCCAAACTAGATAATCCACAACATCATCCATTAATTTTAAATAGCTCTCTATATTAAGCATCTATTAGTTTTAAATTTTTATTAAATTTTGTCGCAGTCAATTTTTTTTTTCCTGAGTTAGTTTAATAGCTAAAAAAAATTCAAAGAACTTTTTGTGATGAATTTTCGGTAGCCAAACTAGATAATCCAAATTGTTCACCATAGAGGCCAAAACCATAGAGAAAAAAGAAAAGTAAATAAATAAATTATAGAACTACTACTTAGATGGGAAGTTGTGATTACATGATTGAATTTGAGTATAAAAAGTAAAAATTATTTGAACACTAAAACTTACCTCTTCGTTTTCTTCATTCTCTAGGTGGATCGACTAAAGTTAAACCTTGACGTCTTAATTATCTTATAAATATATAAAAAAAAATTATTTAAATAAAAATTATAAGCATTAAGATACAATTATTTAAATTATTTTAAATATAAAAATATATTTATATACTTACATAATTATGTTAACTAAATATGTTTATACATATTAATTGGTTGCAAAAAAAGCTAATTATAGTTTCGTTTAAAAGACTTATTATATTTATAGTTATTATTATGATCCTAGTAATAAACATTTTTTCATCTGATATTTTGTAAGAAAAATAAAAAACATAATAAAATCACCATTGAGGCAATTTTGTCACAATAACCATCTGTTTGGAGATGCTCTCAAGTAATAATAGTAGAAACATAGCTCTAAGACGACAATTTTGAAACCTCCAAGCTTGAGAAACCTTATAGTATAAAAAAAATCTGCTAGATAACAAACAATTTTGAAGCTTATCAATTAATTAACATAAATAAAAGATTGTCAAATGAATGAGTGAAACTTTCACTACCTGGCAATCAGTCCAATGAATGAAATACTAACCGTTTGAGATGGCAAAATATTCAGATTAAAAAAGGAAATTACAACAATGTTTGGAACATTTTTTTTTTCAATATTTTCCATTCCATTCCTTCCTCGAGTATTTAAAACCACTAAACCCAACTACATCAAAACAAGAAGATCAAAACCATGAAGTGAATGAGTTTAAAATGCCCTCGTTGGTGATCAGACAAATGAATAATACTTGGGTTAATGTATTACAGTGGTCGAAATGCGGCTCACATATAAACAAACAAAAGTAATTATTACAGAGAGGATCTATGGATGAACTATGTACACATCAATTCTATGTCAGCCTTAAAATCGACCAATGAAGGCAAGATTAAAACAGAATCTAACCAGCAAAACAAGCAAACTACTGATAATACTAAGCAGAGAGAAATTTAGAAGAGTTCACCAAGGGAGATAAACCATCTGTTGAAGAAAGAAATTACAGCAACATAAGCCTTTAAAACAAGCACCCTACTGCAATTTGTGACAACAAAATACTGTTTTTTAACACTAGAAGCTACTTCATGTAAAATGATTTTAATAGGCTTGCTCAAACTGGTGGGACTGATCAAACAGGTGAGAGGCTTTCAATGAATTGATGGGTATTATACCAAGTTGTTTCCCAATATACACACTTACCAAGCACCTTCAATGTCTTGGAATTGAGATTATAAGAAATAACTTTGCCGCCTTCATAAATAACTTTGCCAGGAATAGCTAACACCAGTGCAATATCTTCTTCATTTGCACCCTTCGCAACACAAAGCACATTAAATTTTGGGTAAATTTTCGCCGGGAAGACATCTATTATAGGTCTCAGATTAACCCGGTACATCACATTCCAGCAGCAGTAGTCCCTGTTCATCTCAAGAATCCTGAATCCCACAGGAAATGACTGACGATTCTGAATTAGAACACAAATGGCCATGACATTCTCCAAAATATAGAATTTTATCTTCTGAAAGAATTTTAGGGTATGCAGGCATTGGAGTTCCTGTCAAATTCTCTCCATCAACATCAAATCGAATGTGAAGGTTCATGGAATTCATCCAATGAATTGCTCCATTCCAAAAGACCCTGTGTTTGAAGGTGCCACCTGGTGGTGCACTGACACAAACGTGTTTCCAAGAGGCACTTTCTGAAGAGTAGATCTCAATTAGATAAGATCTTCCAGAGCTTCAGGCATAATCAAGACTGTAATCAACCAATACAACTTTGTAGTGAGGTGATTTTGAAGGGTCAAAGGCCAAGTAAGCACCAAACTTGTCATAGAATAATCTAAATGATGTGCCAACACGTTCAGGTAGTGCAGTGTATTTTTGGGTGGTCGGATTACAAACAATGTAATGATCTCTGTAAATCTTTGAGCACAACAGCAAGCCATTGCAAGAGTTTACAAACATATGTGTAGATTCTTCTCCAACACCATCGAGGAAGGTGAATGGTGGAAGAGTTGAGTGGCTTTGAAGCGAGACAGAATTAACATCCTTGAACATCCGATGTCTTCTGTAGAAGTATAGGCCGGAGATCAAGGAAATGTTAGTTCGGCGGGTGTGGTTAGAGGAAAATTGTCAGTCTGAGATGAGAGAAAGCCAATGCTTAGATACACATTTGTATCTGATGAGTGACTTTGTTGGCACACGTAGAAGTATCTCAGATAAAAGATCTACATTGCTAATTACTTCTACTGCCAGTAAGTCTTGCAATGGCATGCAGCCACTAACTAGCTTTCTTCTTTTATTGGATATTTTCTTGGTCATTTTTTCCTGTACATACGACAAGAAAATCAGAATAGGATAGTGTGCACATATGTGATTAGAGGGAAGGGTTATTTCATCATGCCATTTACATTTGATATTTGAGTCTAAGAGTGATGTGATGCTAAAACTACTTATTTTCTAGATAAAATTATGTGTGCTTCTTGATTGCTCCAAGAAGTGAAACTCATAGCCATTTCTTGTTTCTTTCACAAGAAGCAGAAATTTGAATGGACTCCAGGGATCTAAAAACTTGGTTCAGTCTAGTTTAAAATCAATGTCAACCGGGGGTGGCACTAATGTCAAAGGTGATTATGATGCTGCCACAGCACTTTCCCTCTCAAACAGTCTATTTCGTGATGGTGCCAAGTGGGTGTGTGCTAGGTGATCTCTGCTTAAGTGAACCTACATCCCCACCCACTTGACCTTCTGAAAACCAAAACTTCAAAAAGGAACACATTGACAAAAACCCTTTTTAGATAGTGCTCTTTTGGCACATCTGGTTCAACAGTATGAACCAAAACCATGCATTTCCTTCCTTTTCTTTCCGAAATAACCCAATGCAAACGGACTGTGAATGTGAAACAAGGATGTGAATACAATAAACATGGCTAAGTATTATTGGCCAAGAACAAGTAGGGCAAATAAGAATTGTTTTAGCTAAAAATAAAACTAGACCAAGAATCATCACAAAAAGTTCTAGTTTTAACATATTTCTCGTGCATTATTCTTTGTCCAACTGCTTATGGAATAACAAGGATCCAAAGTAATTCTAGCAACGAATACCTCCGCAAAGTCCTACATTTTTTTTATTTTTTTTGCCAAACATTGTGAAAACTTATTTGGATTTGTGCGTTGGGGCAACTAGATAATCTATAACAAAAATTGTGCACATTTTAAACAGCTTGAGAATCTAGGAGAGAAAAGAAAAGAAATGATTACTTTAAGTGAAGATAGGAAAGAAAAGAAGAGAAAAGATAAATAGGACTCTCTCTCTCTCTCTCTCTCATTTGGATAAATAGGAGGAAAAAAATGATTAAACTACATAAAAGATTTCTCTTATCCCATTTATTTGGATAAAAATTTCTCTACTATCTCGAAAAATTCACAAATAGGTCTGATCCGAATCAAACCGCACTGTTTGGTTTAGTTTTGTCAATGCATGGTTTGGTTCTAGTTTTAAGATAGCAAATCATACTTCATGATTTGGTCCGTGGTATTACACTTACGGTTCTGGTTTAAAACTGAACTAGATCATTTAAATATATACACAAGAACTCAAGTAGCTTATTAGTATCTCATTAAATTCTTAACCCTTGTGCTCTTAAATAATTGATAGACTTAGTTATAAACAATCATTTAAATAATTGTTATATATAAAATGATCACATATTATTTATCAAAAATTAAAAAAAAGAAAAGAAAAAAAGATCACATGTTGTTTGATGTTTAAGTCTATTGCAATCATATTATGAACAATAACAATATTTATAAGGTTAATTACATTTTCCACTCTTGTTTGACTTAAATTTCACTTTAGTCCCTATAATTTCAATTTGAACAATTTGGTCCCTACACTTTAAATCTAATTTCAATTTAGTCCTTCCATTTAAACTTTGTTAATTTTGAACACGTGTCCACCTTAGAAAATTGACAAGTGTTCCAAAATAATTAGTTTTAATCTCTAATTTAGATAGAAGAACCAAATTAAAACATTAAAAAATTAAAATTTGTCCCAAAATTGTTAAGTTTAACCTCCAATTTAAACTCCGATTGGATCATAGAGTGAGAAAAGAAAAGCAATTGATTTTATTTTCTCACTATCATATTTAGATGAGTAACAAAACAAATCATGTGAGAGAGGAATATGTATGAGTTTTATTTTTATTTCTTTGTATTTGAAGGAGTAATATTGATATTATATAAGCCAAGGGGGTGTGGCAACTTGGTAAGGCTCGAGGTATAAACCTTGAGATCCCAAGTTCCACTCTCGCCTGCGCCAACCATCCAGGCAACAACACATATGATTGGTAGGAAGAACCTTCTAGGCCTAGGTTTAACTGTAACCAGTGTTAGAAGTGTGAGTTCGAATCTCCACCTATACGCGAGTTCGTGACTTATCACTACATAATTAAGCGACTCTGCTGTGTAGAGCCACGTAAGGGTGACCTCTGGGGCTGCAGCTGCTTAGGTCTAACTGAGAGGCACCCCTATGTGATTAGGATTTTTTTTATCATTTTAATATTGATATTATAAATATTTTACAGCCAATCAATTTGTTTCTAACCAAATCTAACCACTTTGGTGACAAATAAAATAGGCTTACTAAGACCATCTCCAACATTTTACCTTTTCTTTCAGCAAATTTAAATTTGATGAAAAACTGATCAAAATCCAGCTCCAACGTTGTCATCAGTTTGACATCAAATTAAGGATATCTAAAAGTTTTCATCAAATTGATGATGCCTGAAACCTTTCATCAAATTACTGTAGATAGCCCTTAGTGTAGGAGCACTGTATGACCAGCCCGTTGTCCCCGGACATCCACTTCTTTGCAGTTTACATTGGGCAATTTACAATGGCCAGTCAACCGGCCGGACATCCTCCTGGTTGTCCGCCCGATCAACCAGTGATTTGATGAAAGATAAAAATCCTCCGTTGGAGTGGGCAATATCAGATGAAGCTTTTACTCATTAATTTAATGAAATAAATGAGCAAACGTTGGAGATGCCCTAAGGCAGTTCACTTTCTCAATCCTCAACATCTGGATGAAAAGACCAAATTGAAACGAGTGTACAGACTAAATTATTCAAAAAGTGAATTTTGGATCAAACTACAAGCAAAAAAAGTGCAATTAACAATAATTGTGGTTTCAAACCGAATGAATCGGATTTTCATGGTTCAATTTGAACCCCAGTAGAGAGTTTTGGGTTTACTTGAACACGAACATGATTTGCATATTGAAAGTGAGATCTAAACTTGTCTGATCAGTAAATTTACCTCTTCGTTTTCATGATCCTGCTCTTGCTCTTGCCGATGGCCTGCGCTGTTTACAGTCGAAGGAGACTTGTATTTGACGACAGCCTCGATCTTCTCCTTATCTTCCTCCGAAACATTTGAGGCATTGCACAGAGCTTCCTCCGATGAGTTCTTCGATTTCCATGGTTTCGCCATATATTCGTAGGTCAAGGTTTTTCTGAAGCCACAACACCAAAGTGTTTAGAGATAGAGAAATTCGTTTTTTTATTTTTATTTTTTTGACAAAAGAAACAGAAATTGGTTGAATTGTTTTTTTTTTAGAAGACAGAAATTAGTTTTTTAGTTTTTTTTATAAATAGAATTTTAAGGGATTATTTATGTAGACTCTCTAAATTATTAAGAAGTGTCGTGACTCTATTTATACATCACTAACATTTTCAGTATACACTATTATTTAGTACATATAAAATAATTTTTATGATTTAAAAATATCTTAATTCATACATTAACTTTCAATTACTAAACTTATATTAATACATCACTAACTGTTTGAATACACACTTTACACACATCAAAAACTCTTTATCTTTACCACTACATACAACAAAAAACCCACAATTTTTAGAACAGAACCAACATAGAACAATTTCATCGATCTTGATCTCCATCGCCGGCGGAGGTTTCATTCGGCGTCCATCTTCGTCAGTGTTGATCTCCATAGTTGGTGTTGAACTCTGGTCGTGTCTCATCTCGTCGTCTCGTTGTTTTAGATCACTAGCAGAGTGTTTCATTCGGCTTCCATCTTCGCTAGTATTAATTTTCATTGTCGATCTTGAACTCTCATCTCTTGTCCTCATTTCAAATTCATCAAACTAGTCATGTTCATACATACAGAGTTGAACAAACTTAATGTGTTTAAAAATTTATATCTGAACAATGAATAAAAGTTTAATTTATTTTAACCGAACTAACTTAAAATGTTCATTTTTTTATGTATGAATATTTAATATTTGATCAATCATAATAGTTTAAACAAAATTATTTTGTTTAAACATAAATAATTGAATATTGTGTAAAAGTTTAACTCTGGTTATCTGAACACGACAAACAAACTCATTTTCTCAACATACGAACGAGATAAATAAAAATTAAAAAACTAATTCATAAATTAATATTTTCAATGTTTATATCAGAACTAATCATCTCAGTGTCATCTACGGTGTGCAAATCTCCAAAACTAATTGATTTCAATGTTTTGAAACCCTAAATCTTCGAAGGCAATAATATTTTGAGTTTGAAAAATAAGTATGATGGAAAGAGAATGAAATGAGCTAATTGATAATGAATGATATCACAAGTGTATGTTAGTGGTGAAGATGACGAAGAAATACAATATTTATATGTTAAAAGTGTAAGAAGAGTATTTTGTGTTTTCAAATATGAAATTTTTCAATGGATAGAATACACCTCATGTTGTCCTTAATGGTAATTTCTTTGGAAGATTTTGTTGGAAAATAATGGTTTTTCGGCAACTTTAATTCGAAATTAAAGTGGAATCCAACCGTTGGTTGAGGTGGGTCTGAGTGGTTTTGTATTATCTTAAATGAGAAGATTAGAATATAAAAATAATGAGCCGAAACTATTGAGTTGTAAATGATAATTGTCTCATAAAGTGGGCATCAATAAAGTTGGGTTTAGATTTGGACTTAATCTTTGTTTAGATTGGGCCTTGACTTGTGCTTGTGCATGTACTAGGTTTGGTCTTAGACTTGGACTTGGACTTGGACTTGGACCTAGTCTTGAGCTTTGGGCTAAGATGTGCTGGGCTTAGTTTGTATATGTGTTTGAGATTAGACTTGGATCGGGTTGTGACCCAACACCCGTATCCATTTTGCAACCCATCTAGTTTAATTCTCAAAACTTATACATTATATACACTTTATGATTTATATAATGGTTTTGGAGTTTTGAACCTTTGTAACTCTAGCCCTAATGGCTAGAGTTGATGACATTTGATGACCCAATTGATGTTAACCTTCATGGCTAAGGCTCTCTCCTACTAGTATAAATAGAGGCCTTTTCCTTCCAACTTGGTAGGATAATTTTTGGAGAGATTTTTTTATGGAAAATAGAGATGGTATTTTGAGATAAAAGTTGGAGACGGTTTTTTACACCAAAGAAAATTTTTCTTATCTTCTTTTGCTAGCCCCTTCTTTGGTTCTTGTTAGAGAGAGTGCATTGTTGCTCGACTTTTTCGCGCCCCCTTTCGGATGCTCAAAATAAGCCTTACAGTTCGGACTCCTGTGATTCTGAATCTAATCTCACAAGTGCAATGTGAATTGATAAACACCAAAGAGTCCAAATCCGGCAAATCATTTGAAAAATTGATTTTGAATAAAAAATGCCAAAATTGGATTGCTTTGTCAGATACAGAGTTGCCACCTAAATATTTTATTTTGGAGAAATTTAGGAAACCCATGACTCGTGCCAAAGGCCACGTGTCCGTCATCACCAAGATTGTCTCGGCCTGGGAACTTGGGTACGAGAGGAGAAGGTCATAAATTGAGTACCCTCACTCGCCAGATCAAAGATCGGCCTCTACTAATCATGATATGATTTTTATCAACATTATATGCTCTTGTTCCATTTTATTAGGCTAGCATTACTACGTGATGCGCACACACACAAGTATAGACTAACTTTGCAAGAATTGGAACGTTTGATTCATGTTTGTTTTGAAAATCGTTTCAAAATATGTATCACTTGAAAAAGTGATTGCATATGAACATTACTCAAATTATTCCAATTCAAGCAACAAGCCTTCATTCATAGGTATTCAAGCAGTTTATCAATTAAGCAATTAGCCTCATGGCAAGCATGCTGGACATGACAACAATCACACTCATGCAATAATGCTAAAGCGAGTAAAGGATCACTTAGTACTCCAAGCCAAAAAGATATGAGTTAGAAAAATGCATGATTTCTAACTTATGCAATATGACTAATGTAACACATGCAATATGTAATTAATAGGCTCGGCTACTAAACATGACATATGGATCAATTAAACAACATGCGGTCTAAGCACGTATTCAAAAAAAATATTAAACTAACAATGCAGTTAGAATAATGAACCGATCCTCGGTGCATGCAATACAAATGGATGCAAACATGAAGTATGCTAAACAAAACATGATGTCCCTAATCTAGCCATCATAAGCGGGTAAATCAAAGGGAGAAAGACGTGGGGTTGGAAAACATGTACATTATTACACTGTGCTCTCACGAAGGAGAGTCCAAATGAATAAACTAGCTAACTAGCTAACTAATTAGAGCTAAGCTAATTAAGCTAACTATTACAAACCAAAATGAATAAACTAGCTAAGCTACTTAACTAGTTATTATAAACCGAATTAATTAACTATTCTAGTTAATCAAATTACAACATCACAACTAGCTAACTACTTTAACTAATTAAATAATTACAACACAAGTGCAATTTAAAGTAAGTAATTAAACTAAACAACTAATTACTACGTCTCGGTAAACGAGGGATGTGCATGCGCATGCTCAGTTTCCACCTGAAAAGACCACCGTTTTGCTTCTGAATACCTTTGTTTGCGTAGTTGAACACCAACACTGCTGCCCACTTCTAGAACAACTCTGCTCCACCTTACCAACACATTGCTCAATTTTGCATCAGTGGTTGGCCGGCTAGTGATGAAGGTTGCTGGCCACCAGTGATGGCCGGCCATCTGCCTGCCACCAGTGATGGCCGGCCATCTGCCTGCCACCTGTCGGCCATGGCTGCACAGGTTCATCTTGCTACAAAAGAGGACAAACAGAGCATATACAGGATATTTCAAGGGTTTGTTTGCACAACTCACCCCTCCTTTTCATGTGCAAATCAAAGGAGTAGCAAGTTTGGTTCACAAATCATCAATGGATGCAATTTCATTGCATGATGGCTTATGAAACCAAGTGTGCAAGTTCAATAAATGCAAAATAAGACACAAACCTCCTCCCTTTCATGAATGATCTAGGGAAGTGGTGACCTTGGAACCTTGAATCATTTCATCACTAATGAGTATGAAATGGTTCAAGTTTCTATGTGTTCAATTAAAGTCCGATTGAACACAACCAAATTATTATCTTGCTCACTTTTAATTCCAAGTTTTAGTTACTCCATTTTAGTTACCTTTCCATCCTTTAATCAATTGAGTCCAAAGAGTGAGATTAAGTCCTCTAATGGAAAGAGGGCTCGAACCAAAAGTTATTTTAGGCATGAAAGAGACATCATACCGTTGGTAATGAACCCCCTAAAGGATTAAACCATTAAGCATGACATCTCAATCTCATGCTTTAAACAAACAAGTTGTTTGAACCCCTTTCAAAGAAAAATAAAAATCCAAGAAAAGAGGGAGGTTGCAGAGATGATTAGGTGCTGAAAATGAGTAAGAAAAGCATAAATAAAGGCTATCAACTCAAAGGAGATGGTGTCTAAGGCCTAGAACACCAAACTCATGAGGATTATTACATTATAAGCATGCAAAACAAAGCTCAAATACAACTAACAGCCAAAATAGTGCTAAAACAGGTCTGAAATAAGTCCTAAAACTTGCTGGACTTGAGCTAAAAATAGTTAGATTAACATGCTAAAACATGGTGCAAACTAGGCTAGTAAGCAAGACACAAGGAGGGGAGACTAACCCCCCAAAATTTGGACTTCAAAACATGATTTTGGCTACTGAAAAAGTTCTGAAAATCTGTGTTTAAAAGCTTGGAAAAAGATAGTAAAAGGGTGGGAAACACAAGGGCAAAGGCCTCCAAAACAAGGTATAAAGAAGGGCTATCAACCCCTCAACCCTTAATGGCCTTAAACCTAAGCTTCAGCCCAAAAAACATAGAGTTTTGAGAGCCCAAAACAATGGAAAAACAGTAGGAAAAATAGTAGAGAAAGCAAGCAAATAGGTAAAGCCTTATACCTCTTGAAGAGAAGAAGCAATTCAAGCAACAAAACCAAGCAAATAACACCCTCAAGAGCCTAAACCAAGCTCAAGAATACCTTAGCTCAAAGATGAGAAGATTTGGTTAAGGGTGTATAGGCAAAGGTTGAAGATTTGTAGGCAAAAGTGTAGAGATTTGGCAGAGAGAGGAAAATTTTTGATCTCAAAATTTTCTAACCCTAAAACATGAGAGGAGGGCTCCTATGTATAGAAAACATGAAATTCCCTCAAGGAGATCCAGCCCTACACGTGGGGATAAATGCACGGATCTGTGCAAACAGCTGGATCTGGAAGGTATCCCCGAAGCATAGAAACATGGAACACATTATGAATCTGACTCATATGTGGCGGAAGAGCAACTCGGTAAGCTACTGGACCCACTTTTTCTAAAATCTGAAAGGGACCAACATATCGGGGTGTCAGCTTACCATTTTTTCCGAATCTTGGGTGTCCTTTCATTGGGGTAACTTTCAAAAAACATGACTATCCACGTCAAACTCCAAATTCCTTCGCCGGTTATCTGCATAACTCTTCTGTCTACTTTGGGCAGTTTTTAATCTTTCCCGAATAATTCTAACCTTTTCAGTTGTCAACTGAACAATCTCTGGCCCTAGCAGTGACCTATCTCCAACTTCAGCCCAACACACGGGAGAACGACACGGTCTTCCATACAGAGCTTCATAGGTGCCATTTCAATACTCGAATGGTAACTGTTATTATACGCAAACTCAACCAATGGCAGATGAGTTTCCCAACTTTCCTGAAAATCCAGAATACACATTCGCAGCATATCTTCCAGCGGCTGAATCGTCCTCTCGGATTGTCCATCTGTTTGAGGGTGGAAAGCTGTGCTAAACTTTAATTCTGTACCCAGTGCGACCTGTAGACTTTGCCAAAACCTTGAAACAAATTTTGGGTCTCTATCTGACACAATTGAGACCGGAACACCATGAAGCCTTACAATTTCATTCACATAGATCACAACAAGTTTATCTGCATTATACTGGGTCTTCACAGGCAGGAAGTGGGCAGACTTAGTTAATCGGTCGACAATGACCCATATAGAATTCATACCTCGAGGTGTCCGTGGCAAGCCTACAACAAAGTCCATGGTCAGATGTTCCCACTTCCACTCCGGGATTGGAAGAGGTTGTAATAACCCTGCGGGTTTCTGATGCTCTACTTTTACTTGCTGGCATTGCAAACACTTAGAAACAAACTCTACGATTTCTTTTTTTCATGCTTGGCCACCAAAAATTCTGCTTTAAATCCCGGTACATTTTCGTACTTCCTGGATGCATTGAAACCCTTGAGGCATGTGCTTCTTCCATCAACTTCCGTTTAAGTTCTAACACATCAGGGACACATACTCGGTTTTGAAATTTAAGCACAGAATCTATCAAAGTGAACCCTAGTTTCGGTTTTGTCTCCATTTCATCACATATCTTCTTTAGAGCTCCATCCTCCATTTGACGTAATTTAATCTCCTCAAGTAACGTCGGTTGAACCATCATTGTTGCCACTGTTGCTCCTTGACCATGTATCACCAAGTCGACCTCCAACTTATTCAGCTCACTTATCAACTTCTTTTCCTCTGTCAATAGACTTGCCAAATTTCCCACATTTTTCCGACTAAGTGCGTCTGCCACCGTGTTGGCTTTACCGGGATGATAGTGGATCTGTAAATCATAATCTTTAATAAGCTCTAACCATCGCCGCTGGCGCATATTCAACTCTTTTTGGGTAAAAATGTATTTGAGACTTTTATGGTCGGTATAAATGTCGCAAGTAGTCCCATACAGATAATGTCGCCAAATCTTTAAAGCAAAAACGACTGCAGCTAACTCAAGATCATGCGTGGGGTAACTCTTTTCATGGGGTCTAAGCTAGCGAGAAGCATATGCGATGACTCTTCCACTCTGCATAAGCACACAACCAAGTCCTTTATGTGACGCATCGCTGTAAATCACAAATCCCTCAGTACCAGACGGTAGGGCAAGGACCGGGGCTGTAGTCAACTTCATTTTTAACTCTTGGAAGGCAGATTCCTGAGATTCCGTCCATTCAAATGCAACCCCCTTTTTAGTCAACTGTGTGAGCGGTACGGCAATCTTAGAAAAATCCTGAACAAATCTCCGATAATATCCAGCTAATCCTATAAAACTACGTACTTCAGTCGCATTAGTCGGAGTCGGCCAGTTCACAATCGCCTCAATCTTGTTTGGGTCAACAGAGACTCCTTCCCTAGTTATAATATGCCCCATAAATGCTACTTCATGTAGCCAGAATTCACACTTCTTTAGCTTTGCGTACAACTTCCTTTCCCAGAGGGTCTGAAGGATTAAGCGAAGATGATTTTCATGAGCCTCTGCATTCTTTGAATAAATAAGGATATCGTCAATAAAGACCACTACAAACTCATCTAGATAAGGTTTGAAGACACGATTCATCAGATCCATAAATGCTGCTGGTGCGTTAGTAACTCCAAAGGGCATAACTAGAAATTCGTAATGACCGTATTGGGTTCGGAAAGCTGTCTTCTCAATATCATCAGCTTTAACCTTCAATTGGTGATATCCGGATCGTAAGTCAATCTTGGTAAAAACCTGTGCCCCTTGTAATTGATCAAATAAATCATCGATCCGCGGTAATGGATACTTATTTTTGATTGTTACCTTATTAAGCTCCCGGTAGTCTATACATAATCGCAGTGTTCCGTCTTTCTTTTTCACAAATAGGACTGGTGCACCCCACGGAGAAACACTCAAGCGGATAAACCCTTTATCCAGTAAGTCTTGCAACTGAGTCTTCAATTCTCTCATTTCAGCTGGTGCCATTCGGTATGGAGTTTTAGAAATGGGTTGGATTCCCGGTAACACTGCAATCGTGAACTCGATTTCACGGTCCACTAGTTCCCCTGGCAATTCTTCGGGAAAGACGTCTGAAAACTCACAGACAACTGGAATCGTCTCAATATTCTCATTCCTTATTGGCCCTTCCAAAACACTACATAAGTATCCTTGACACCCTTTCTGAATTAATTTACAAGCCTTCGCTGCAAAAATTACATACGGGGAAGAAGTCCCCCTGTCCCTGAAAAGTAGATTCTGATTGCCCTGGAGGGTCGAATTTGATTTGCTTCGTCAGACAGTCTATAGTGGCACTATATTCGCCCAACCAATCCATTCCCAGAATAATATCAAAAGACGTCATATCAAGTGGTAATAAATTAGCATATACACGGATCTCCCCAATGAGAAGTTCACAAGCAGAATAGACAGAAGTACAATCATGGAATTTCCCATGGGTGATGATACACATAACACATAAGGCAATTCTTCTTCAGGTTTATCTAATTCTTTTATCAGCAATTTATCTAAGTTTTTCGCAAATAATTTTGACACAAAGAACAGGTAGAGCCAGAATCAAATAAAACGTAAGCAGAATGACCATGAACCATAAATGTACCTGACACCACTGTTGTTGCATTCTGTACATCTCCCGGAATCAACGCAGACACTCTACCTTGCCTTGTAGTGTCCTTATTATTAGTAGGTTTAGCAGCTGGCTTGGCATTAGGAGCCGGTGTAGACCCTGCTGAGCTTGTGGAGGCCTTGTTACCAGTTTGTTGATTCTTTTGCGGACAGTCTTTTATCACATGCCCCGTTTTGCCACATCGAAAACATGCTCCAGACAATCGATGACAAATTCCACGATACCTCCATCCACATTCTGGACACACAGGAGCTGAATTTTGGGGAGAAGTAGTAGTGCTGGAGGTCCCTGAATTTTGCTTCTTATTAGGTGGAGTAGTTGACCCCTTGAACCATTGGTTGTTTTGCCTCTTCCCTTTCCATTCAGAAATCCGAGTCTGAGCAACAATATTCCCTTCTGCTATAACTGCCCTTTCCAAGACATCAACATAGGTAGGCAATTTCAACACATTAATTCGGTCCAGAATAGTACTCCGCAATCCTCCTTCGAATTTTCGTACCTTCTTATATTCAGTATCCACCATGTGAGGTGCAAACCGAGCTAGTTCCGCAAATTGAGCTTCATATTCGGCAACAGTTTTATTTCCTTGTCTCAATGTTTCGAATTCGGTCACCTTCCTGTCCCGCATACTCTGGGGAAAATATTTATCATAAAATAGCTCTAAAAATCTGTCCCATGTCAACCCCTAATGCATGGTTCTTGTGAGCATCCACCACCTTCGCGTCTCATCTTCAAGAGTAAAAGTAGCAAGCTGCACCTTTTGGATTTCTGTACAAGGGAAAACTTCGAACAGTTTTTCTATCCCTAACACCCATGCCTCAGCCTTCATTGGTTCAATTCCACCTTTAAACGAGGGTGGTTTCATCTTTTTAAACTCCTTTGTAAGTGTAATGGTTCTATCTTCAGCATGGAAATCTTGTACTGCCGGTGGAGGTACTGGTGGTGGTGGCGGTTGTTCTTGTGGTTGTCGTTGCTGTTGTGGCTGTTGCTGCTGCTGTGGCTGTTGTTGTTGCTGTTGTCGCCGTACGGCCTCCGCTATTTCCATAACCATTCTCTCCATCCTGTCCAACCGTGCGCCAGTAGCATCTTCCTGCTCCTCTGCCCTTGTTCTCACCATGATCTATACAACAATCAATTACAACATACACAAAAGGATACAATAAACATTGATCATCATCGTTAGCATTAGTAGAGAACATTTGACGTTGTTATCAGTCTTTCTTTACCACATGATGCCTACATCTTCCTAGACATCCTGAAGCTCAATGGATTCGTGTGTGAGATAGAAACTCGTGCTCTGATACCACTTGTCACACCCCTAACCCGCCCCTAAAAGTTTTGGGCATGACTTAATCAGAAACCGACAAAATAACCTGTTATAAATGATATTCGGGGCCTGAGTGGAAGCGTTAAAATAATAGAACAACATACAGACAACATCCATTGAGCTACTACAAATATGCAGGACCACGACTCGGAATTAAACATATAGTGAGCATGTGCCTGAGGTTAAGTTACATACACGTTTATAAGACCAGCCCAAAGATTGGGCATACAACAAAATAGTACATAAAAATAACTTTGGCCAACAAAACATTAGTGCAGAATGACAGGGACTAACAAAACTGCCCTAGCATGCAAAGGCTTCTCCAAGTGCCTGGCTGTTCTTAAGTTGACACAAGCTAAATGATATTGATGCTAGGACTGACCTCCAAGTCGATTTTCCTACAGAATCAGACAAAATAACAGAGTGAGCCAAGCTCAGTGAATAATAATACTTAAGCAGTTTAATAACCAATTTTAACTACATTGTATAACAGTGCATTCACAAAAAAATGAGATTCAAAAGTTAGGCTGATATAATTTTTACTTTCAGGACGGCCTTTGGCCTAATGTTACAGTTATAACAGAACGGCCTTTCGGCCCAGAATTATCAAAACGGCCTCTCGGCCCAGAACAGCCTTTTGGCTCAGAACAGCCTTACGGCCCAGAACAGCCTTTCGGCCCAGAACATACAAATATGTATGTATATCTTCTCCAACCTTTCATTTTCATTGGGTTCCAATCAATACATATACTAATATCGTAACCGACGGAAAACAAAATGTTATTAACAAACATTAGCAGTAAATAAATATATGTTCAATGTACTATTACTCACAGCGTTGTGATGGCGTGCTAGTTCCTTCTGGAGTGTGCCCTTGAGTTCAATCTAAACAATCTTCACAAATTCCCAAAATTCTTCACTTGGAGAGCTTCTCTCCAACACTCACGTTTTCCCCTCTTCTACACACAAGAGATGATTCTAAAAAAAATATCTCCAAGTTGATATAAATCCATTTGTTTATATAAAATAAAAAGAGAATAAGACAAAATTTAATCGTTTAAGCATCCTAAATTGAAATTTCACAGAAAATCCCATTAGAGCTTAAAAATTATGCAGATTTCAAATATCAAATCAATTTCTGATAATTTAGTCTCTAAGGCGTCCAATTTCAGGTTCAAGTAGTTCAAATGTGACAGATAATGTTCTTAATCAACATATAGGAATCCATATTTCTAAGTTTCATTTAATTCAATGTAATTTCACATAGAATTTCATAATATGCATTCGAAAACACAGAATAGAGAGCTGAAAAGATACCAGTATCGTGTACGAGGGTCGGGCTATTACACCTGCGTTGATAGCCCTGAACATGGTACAATGCTTTCAGTCTTCTCTTATCAAACAAAATCAGCTCTTCAAACCTGCTCTGTTGCCAGTCTGCCTCTGCTATCTGACACTCAGCCATAACTCGCATCGATGGGACTTTTATTTCAATTGGCAGAATAACTTTCATCCTATAGACGAGAGAATAAGGAGTTGCCCCTGTAGACGTCTGAATTGAAGTTCTATAGCCCAGAGTGCGAATGGCAATTTATCTGGTCAGTCCTTCTAGGTTTCAACCATCTTCTGTAAAATATGCGTGATGTTCTTGTTAGCGGCCTCAACAGCTCTGTTGGTTTGCAGCCGATATGTAGATGACTTATGAAAAGCCACGTTGTATTTCTCCAACAAGTCTATCATCTCTTTCTTGAAGTGGGAGCCATTATCTGAAATGATCTCGTTTGGGACTCTGTATCGGCAAATGATGTTGTTCCTAATGAACTTAGCCACATGCGATGCTTTCAGCACTGCATAGGACTGAGCTTCCACCCACTTTGTGAAATAATCAATTGCCACCAGAATGTATTCATGCCCATTCGACCCTTTTGGTGTGACTGCGTCGATGACATCGATTCCCCAGACTGAGAAAGGCCATGGTGAAGTCATGTTGTACAGCTTCAACAGTGGGACATTCATGCGATCAGCATGAATTTGGCATTTGTGGCATCGCCGAACAAAACCAATACAATCCTCTTCCATGGTGTACCAGTAGTGACCTTGCCTGAGAATCTTTCGGGCTAACATTACTCTATTCATGTGCGCTGCGCACTCTCCCCCATAGATGGCTTCCATCAGGCACTTTGATTCCTCTTCTTCGACACACAACTTGTGCATTCCCAGATGAGCTCTATTGTACAGTTTACCTCCGCAGATGATAAATTGGATGGCTATTCACCGTATTCCCTTTTGTCCTTGGTATTTGCCCCTGGTGGATAAATCTCTTTTTCTAAGAAGTTCCAGATATCGTAGTACCAGGGGTTTTTGTCTTGTGCTTCATCTATTGCGACGATAGTCTCGTAGGCCGGCATATATCTCTGCTCAATGATGATTGGACGCATCTGGACTCCAAGATGGATGTCTATCATAGAAGATAGAGTTGATAAGGCATCAGCGAACCTGTTGTTCTCTCTCAGTAGATGTGTGAAAGTCAGCTTTTCAAACCTAGGAATCAGAACATCTAGGGTTTGTTGATAAATCTTCATCTTTTCTTATTTAACTTTCCAATCTCCATTTGCTTGAGAAGCAACTAGGTTCGAGTCCCCGATAATGTCTAACCTTTTTGCCCCTAGTTCTAGGGTGGCTTCCAAACCAGCAATACACGCCTCATACTCTGTTTCGTTATTGGACACCTTGAACCGGAGTTTGAAGGCTAAGGGTATATAAGAGTCGTTAGGTGCTATCAGCAACACATTTATCCTATAACCGTGTTGATTGGACGCTCTGTCAAAGTACATTGTCCAAGTCTCTTCCTCAACTTGCAGAATGGCTTCATCTGGGAACAGGTATTCCATTGCTTCATCCCCCTGTACTGAGTGATCTGCCAGGAACTCCGCTACTGCTCTCCCCATGACCGACTTGCGAATAACATACTTGAGATCAAATTCGGAGACAAGAAGCAACCAACGGGCTAGCCTACCCTTAAGCGCTGGTTTCTCAAAGAGATATTTGATGTGATCTAATCTCAAAACCAGAATTACGGAGTAAGCTAACAAGTAGTGCCTCAACTTCCTGGTCGCCCATACCAAGGCTAGGCAAGTTTTCTCCAGCAGAGTGTGTAGACACCCCATTTTTGACCGTCCTTAAGACTTGGTTGTGCTTGCAGGTACATCCAGCCACAAGTTCGATTGCTCGTCGAGTACTCGACTTTTGCGGCGGAACGTCACAGGTTTGAGCTTTCCAAACCCTGTATCCTTTCTACCCTATTTTTGGACCATGTGTTGGACCTTTCAGCATGATCCTCATAGTGCACTGTCGGCCTTGCTTTTTCCCCTGCCTGCTACTGATGATGCCTGCCGGCCATCAATGAGCCACTGCCGGCCACAACTGATGGCCGGCAGAACACTTGTCTCAGTAGGTTTCACTCCAGATCTTTTGAGCCAGCTGGTTTTCACTCATCTCCCCTCCATACACGTGTATGGAGGGATGAAGCTCTTGCCATGCTTGTTGAACAAGCTTTGCATTGCCTCTCTCCTATATAAGGAGAGGCCCCTCCTCCATTTCAGAGGTTCAGAAAAATCACCTTTGAGTGATAGATATAGTCTTGTATCTATATCTCCTTGTTGCTTCATTTTTGTGCTTCAAAAGTGTAGTTTTGTCTTAGTTTAACACACACTCAAACACCATCCTTGGGTTGCTGAGGTGCTAAGGGGTTGTTTTTGGTGTTCTTGGACTGGTTTAAGCTCAAACAAGTGGCTGGAGTTGCAGTGGTAAAGAAGGTCTTCAAGGGTGAGTCTTTAACCTTTAGAACCCCCATTCTTGCTTAAGCTTTTGAGCCTTCTTGCATACTGTTTTAAGCCTAACTCATAACTAGAAAAAGTTCTGTTTTTGTGTGCTTAAGATCTTTGTTTAAGGTCACTTTTTCGTTTGGGGTGGTTTACTCCCCCTTAGGCCTTGTTAGGCCTTGTTTTGAACCATCCCTTTAGACTCTTGTTGAAGCCTTTGCATGACCTTTCTACCACTGAAATCCAAAGGATTTTCAGTGGTGGAAAGGTGGTTTTTGAGTCCTAAATAGGAGAGGGTCATCCCCTCTCCTTGTATTGTGTTTACTAGATTCATATGCCTCATGTTTGAGCACCTTTGTTAAGCTTATGTTGGCCATATCTTAGCTTTTATTTGTGGTTATTTTTCTGAGGCATGTCACTATTTGTACTTGCTTTGGTCACTCCATGCATGGTTAATACACTTGTAGTGTAAATCTCTTAAACTAGCTTTGTATGCTTCATGAAGTAGCATGTCATTATAGCTTGGTTTGAGTCCATTTCGGCATGTATTTGGTGTTGTTTTACCATGTCATACCTCTGTTATGGTTTGGTTTGGTTAGCCTTTGCATGCTCCATGCACTTGTAGTGCATTTCCATGAATTAGCCTAGTGTGTCTCATGCTTTAACATGTCATTCTAGCATGCTTTAGGCTTAACTTCAAGAAGCTTTTGTCCATGTTTTTAACATTCTTTAGCTCTGGTTTTGGTTGTTTTGGTCATGCATGCCTTGCTTTGTATAGCTATAGTACATTCTAGCTTGTTAGCTTTGTGTATCAAGTCCACTAGCATGCATAGCTTGGGCTATTTGAATGATTTGGCATCATTTATTATGTGATTTCAGTCCATGTTTCATGGTCATACACTTACATTTATCACTTATTCAATGCGTTGGAGGGTTTGCCCCTTTATGCCATAACATGAATCATTGTGTATGCCTTCATGCCTTAGCTTGTGAGCCATCATTCCAGTGTGTTTTTGGGGTTGTTATGCCATGATATAACTCTAATTTTTGTTGCTTACGTCATCCTATGCTTGGTCCTAATAGGTGTATTGTAATCCACCTTATTTACCTTGTATGCATTGTGCTTTATGCCCCTCATGCTAGCATACTTTGGCTTCCTTCCATGCATATTTTAGACTCATTTTAACATGTTCTAGGACTGTTTTGGGTTGCCCTTGCCATATGCTTCATGCTTTGTATAGCTATAGTGCAATTGGCCTTGCTAGCTTTGTGTTTTGATGACTCATGCATGCTATCTTTGAGCTATTTAGATGATTTGGCATCATTTAATATGACATTTCAGAGCTTATAACATTGCCATGTTCCCACTTCATTCACTCTTTAAGTGTCTTTGAGTGTTGTGCATTGTTGCCTAGTTTATGGCTTAGCTTGTATGCTTGCATGCCTAGGTCTTTGAGCCCCTATCTCAGCATGTTTAGGTCTTTTTTTTTTACCTATTTTAGCTTTGTCCATGTTTGGTTCATGCATTTTTGCCATGTATTGCATGCCTCCTTTGTAGTCCTCTTTATTAGCTTTAATGCATAAGGACCATTGCATGCTTTACTTGTTTTGATTAAGTGATTTGGCATTATTTCTTACCTTATTTCAGTGCATTTAGTGTTGTCACACCTGCACATTTGTCACTCTTCGAGCCACCTTGAGGGTTGTGCTCTTGGGCCTCTTGTATGGCTAGTGCATTGTGCATGCATACCTTGCCTTTTGTGCCTTAATTTCATCACTAATGGCCACTAATTTGGGTATGGTTGAGGTCTACCCATTTTGGTTTAAGTCCATTAAGCATTGTGTATGCCATGTAGTTCATCACATTGTGTATGCCATGATGTATCATTGCATTTGTGTGTGCCATGTTTATAGCATTATGTACGCTAGTTGTTGTTCTTAGCATTGTGTATTGTGCATGCCATTAGCCTTGTTAGGTTGTTCATGTTACATTGCATACTTGCATGCTCATATTGCATTAGCATTGTGTTTGGCACACCTAGTTGCATTGTGTTTGGTTTGGGTGTTAAGCCAAGCACGAGGAACGAGGGACGTTTCATACTTGAAGTGATGAAACGTGCCTCAATTCTTGGTCACCGACGCTCTTGATAATGCATGATAGAGTTCTAGGCATTTATGTGTTCTTTTGTGCATTCATTTTACATTGGATTGCACAAATTGGATCTTTGGGCATCATGCATCGAGATGCGTGATTGATGGTCTTGGATCCTATTATGCCTCTCCCGTAATGTTTCAAGGTGATATGGAGTGGCATAGTGCGTACATATCCTTGGGAGACCCTCAATTTCCTCTATTTTGTGCTCTGCTGCAGCTTGGTGTCACAGCACACCAGTGGCCGGCAGCTTCTCATTGTTGGCCGGCACCCCCTCATCCTTGGCCGGCAGTGTACCATCTTTGGCCAGCATGGTGGTCGGCAATAGCTCCTCATGGCCGACAGGCCACTGGTGCATTCCCCAACCTGGTTTTGGTAAGATCCTACAGCAAATTCTCAAGGACACCCTGCAGACAGAGCCTCAAGAGAGCAACCGGAGTGCTTTTCGGGGCGAGAAACCGAATGCGAGCATACATGTCCAACATCTTCAAACTAGAGCTAAAGCAGCATATTTTAATGCTTTCTTGTTAGTTAGCTTCAATTTGTAATTTAATTATTTAATTTGTTAATTAATTAAGTGTTGTAATAATTAGTTGTAGCTAGTTATTCAATTTGGTTGTGTAATAATTAGTCTAATTAGATTATTAGATTAGTTGTATAGCTTAGTGTATTCATTCGGACCCTCCGTTGAGAGGGCAAATTTTGTAATAAGTGTGCATGCGTGTGTGAATGTCGTCCAACCCCACGTCTTTCTCCCTTTTATTTACTTTCTTTTGATGGTTAGTTTTAGGACATGTTTCAATTAGCATCCTTATGTTTGCATGCGTGCATCATTCATCTGTCTTGCATGCACCGGGCTCGGCGCATCATACTAACCGCATTGTACTTTCAATACATTACTTGAATACGTGTTTAACAGCATGTCATCAAGTTGCATTTCATATGCCATCTTAGAATAGTCGAGCCTATTTTAGATGCATTTTTGCATGTGTTGCATTAGCCATCTTAACATGAACTAGGATCATGCATTGATTTCTAACTAGTTCTCTATTTTGGCTCGGAGTACACTGTGAGTGTTTACGCTTTAGCATACTGCATGTGTGTTATTGATTGCCATGTATAGCATGCTTGCCATGAGGCTAACTGCTTATGTGATATAACTGCCTGAATGCCTGTGGGTGAAGGTTGGATTGCTTGAATTGGAACAATTCATTGAAATCCTCGATTTAGCCTACTTGCGAGTAGCAAACTTCAAACTATTTTCAAACAAACAAATATGCAATGTTTTGTTCCAAATTAGGCGATCTAGTCTGTACTTGTATGTTGTGCGCATCACATAGTAATTCTAGGTTTAATAACCAGAATAAGAGCACATGTGTTTTCAAAAACAAGATATCATGCTTAGTATAGACCGATCTTTGATCGGGCGAGCGGCGGTGCTCATTGCATGACCTTCCCCTCTCGTACCCAAGTTCCTGAGCTGAGGCAACTTTAATGATGACGGACACGTGGCCTTAGGCACGAGTCAGGGTTTCCTAAATTTCCCCCAAAACAAAATATTTAGGTGGCGACTCTGTATCTAGCAAAGCAGTCTATGTTTGGCACTTCTTTACAAAAATCAGTTTTTCAAAACGATTTGCCGGATTTGGACTCTTTGATGATTTATTGGTCTTGCATTGTACTTTGCGAGATCAGATTCAGAACCGTGACATTGAGTCCGAACTATAGTAAGCCCAATGAACAAAACGGGATTTCGCGCCCACATTTTCATGCGGGGAGGCCCGGAACGTTCGAGGCGCATCTACAGAGTGTAGCGGGTCTCGTATTCTAGCATTTTCTTGCTCAAGTAGTAGATGGCTTTCTCCACTCTGTCTTCAGATTCCTGAGCAGGCATGATCCCATTGTTGTGTTCGTTACTGACAGATACAGAATCAAAGGCTTCCCCGGCTCTGGCGGCGATAACACAGGTGAATTCTGAAGATACTGCTTAATCTGCTCAAAAGCGAATTGACATCAATCATCCTGTCATAATTTCTTTTCTTTCTTCAGGAGACCAAAAAGTGGTTCACAAGTCAAGTTTAATTTGGAAATAAACCGTCTTATGAATTGCACTTTACACAGAAAACCTCACACCTCCTTTTAGTTCTTGGTGGTGGCATTTCTAGGATAGCCTTGATTTTGCAAGGATCTACCTCGATGCCCCTCTGTGTGATCAAAAAGCCCAGCATTTTCCCTGTTGTTACACCGAAAGTACACTTCTGCGGGTTCAACCTCAGTTTGTATTCCTTGATCCGTTGAAAGAATTTCTTCAAGGCGGTGTAGTGGCCCTCTCTTTCTGTAGACTTAACAATCATGTCGTCCACGTACACCTCAGCCTTTTTGTGGATCATGTCATGCAGAATGGTGGTCACAACTCTCTGATAGGTAGCCCCGGCATTCTTCACCCCAAATGGCATCACCCGATAGCAGTAGGTTCCCCACGGCGTAGTGAATGCGGTTTTCCCTCTGTCCTCGAGTGCCATCATAATCTGGTTATACCCGGAAAACCCGTCCATGAAGGATAGTAATGCATGATCCGCAGTGAAGTCCACTAATTCATTGATGTGCGGTGGCTCTGTTCAAATCTCTGAAGTCCACACACACCCAGATTCAGCCGTCCTTTTTCGGCACTGGGACAATATTGGCCAACCAAGTCAGATATTCAGATACTAACAAGAAACCTGTCTCGATTTGCTTGGTGACCTCCTCCTTGATTTTCAATGCCCAATCTGGACGTATTCTCCATAACTTTTGCTTGATAGGCGGGCCTCGAAGTCAAGAGGGATCTGATGCTGTACAATCTCAGGATCAATTCTAGGCATGCCTTCGTAGGACCACACAAAAACATCTTTGAAATCTTTTAATAAAGAGACTAAGCGCTCGCGCTCCTCTGAAGACAATGTAGACCCGATCTGGACCAGACGCGGATCCTTTTCAGTACCCACATTAATAGCAATGATTTCATCAGAAAGGGGTTTTGCAAACCTCTCATCCTTTCGATTAATCAAGTTTTTCAAAACCAGAGGAATTCCTTCCTCTTCGTTTTCATTAAAATTCTGAAAATCTTGGTCAATGCAATAAACAAGCAGCACAGAGAAATACTCAGAATCGGTAGCATTCTCATTCATAAAGTCTAGCTCATCCAGCTCTTCGGTTACAACCAACTCAAAAGCAAAAGAAAAAGAGGACCAGGACAAGACCTCAGCATCCGGGTTATCACCCCCAGGAATACCAGACTCAGACTTAGAAGAACCGAAATCTGATTCTGATTCCACAGACTCTGTGGAATCAGATTCTGGCTCACTACCCGACTCAGAACTAGATAGGTAGCCCTCCTCCAGCTGCCAGACAATAGATGGTGCTTCAGATGCATCCAAAATGATGCTAGACGGGTTCACACCTGGTTGGTCTCCAATCATGGAGATGGTAAGGTTATCCCCCAAGCTCTCTGAGTCGGCTGGAGGATCTGAAATGAGACATGCCAGTGTTGCCCCTACTCTAAGCTCACTGTTGTCTGAGTCATTTTCCATGCTCTTTTCAGCTTCAACAGTTGGCCTAGCCTTTTCCTCGACATCACTGTCTTGTAACTGCAAGTCGAAGAAGATTTCGAAGCCAGGAACACGCTGCCTCATAGAATTCATCAAGGGCTTGGGAAAGCCGTAAAATGGGAAATCTTCTCTCTCCCGAACAAAGTGGCCATTCAACATTCCCCGGATCGGCCTGTAAATGAGCTCATAGTGTTTCCTGACCTGTTTGGCTCTAGCTCTTCCTACCATCTCTTCTCTTTTCCTGACCCAATCCTCTATGGTGGGTACATACTTTAAACCAAAGGCATGTGGATTATGCGACACATTGGCCAATGCTGTGACACCTTTTGGCCACTACTTCCAAGCCCCATTCCAAGCACATGTAGCAGCTTGTTCATGAAATAGATTGATTGGGCACTGATATACGTGCCCTCATCAGCTGCTAAGATGGTTTGCACTGTCCGAGCCTCAGCTAGAGTACACCCTGAGAGGAAAACATCCTCTTCGCCATAAACGATCTCCAGCACCAGTGTAGTTACCTCTGGCAGATGATAGATGGATGAATTTCCAAAAACGATCGCCACTCCTTTCTCGTGAAGGTATTTTAACATTTGGTGGAGGGTAGAGGACACTGCTTTCACTAGATGCACCCAAGGCCTCCTTAGCAATAAGTTGAAACTGGCCAGCACATCCAGGACATGGAACTTGACATCCTGTTGAGCTGGGCCGACCTGAACTCGGATTTATACTGTACCCATCATTTCCCTACTAGTATTATCATATGCCCGAATCACTTGGGCTGTGGACATGAAGTCTGCTGGTTTCAAGCCGATGGCATAAGCTGTGCGAGAGGGATAAACATTGATAGCTGACCCGGTGTCAACCAATACCACTGGCACTTATTTTTCTCTACACTCAACAGATATGTACAGGGGTTTGTTATGTGTTAAGCCTTCCAGCGGTATTTCTTTATCAGAAAAGGTTAGGTTTGACGTGGCGCCACCGGTGAAGACCAATCCCACAAGCTGTTCAGGGGTAGTGTTAATGGACAGTTTGGCTTTGTCCATTGCTGATAGCACAGCCTGTCGATGCACTTGGGAGGCCATAAGGAGACTCCAGATTGAGATGTCAGCTTGGATTTTCTTTAGTTGCTTCAACACTGCTTCTTCCTCCAACTGCTCTTCTTTCTATTTCTCAACCTCCCTATCTTTCCAGAGGCCTCAGCTTGGTCTAAGTGTGGTGGCTTGAAATACCGCCCACTTCTTGTCATGTGGTCTATCTCTTCAACGTACCATGTATTGTCCGGCAGGGACTTATCCCAGTCTTCATCGGTGTGGGCTAGATGTAGATTGTCATCCTCCCACCATATACCTCCGGTAACCGACAAGCAATTGTCTGGCTCCGTTCTGATCATTCTCACATCAAAAGTATCCCCCGCAGGGTGTTGGGCTTTTCCATCTTTCTAGTTGTCTTCAACCCTCTCTTGTTCAAACTGTTTCAACGCAGCTTCCTGTTCTGTGTCCATAGTACTTACAGTGCCCAGTTCCTGAGCTGAATCATTCACGCCGGTGTTCTCTGGCAGTTTCCCCTTTTCATCGGCCATTCCGGCCACCACAGCAATCTTGCTCCATTTTCCTCCGATTTTGTTTTAGTTCCTTTCTCCTTGTCAGGTTCATTACTCAAACACCCAGAGTTGTCTATCGACCCAGTCAAATCGAACCAGTCAATCTGCACATCCCCTTGATCTTGTTCGTTAAAGAACTGCAGGTTGTCTAAGTCCTCCTTTAGCTCCGCCAGATCATTCAGACCTTGGCTCGGGCCATCCTCTCTAACCACACTAACCTCCACTGCTGTTGGCAATACCACTTCTGGTTTGGCTTGATCAACCGGCACAGTGGAGAGTACGAGTCCATTGCCTAGAGGAGAGTACGAGTCCATTGCCTAGAAGAGAGTACTTAGGCAACGGACTCGTACTCTCCTCTCAGACCACAGGTTTAGGTTGAAGTGTGGATGTGTCCATCATGCACAAGTCTGTGCTTTCAAGAATGAACACCGTCGGTCTGGGTAGGTGGGAAGGGGTAATATATACGCTGGGGTCGTAGGGGATGGCCAGTGTATGGATTAGGTTTAGATTGTGAGGTAGAGGAACTTGATTATGGGCCGGGTGAGGGTTGAAAGTTACATTTGGTTTTCGGGGTGGTGCGATCACCTTGTTGTCGATGAGGTCTTGAATCTCATGACGCAGCCTAAAGCATTGGTCGGTGTCATGACCGTGCTGCTGGTAAAACGCACAGTACTTGGCTGGGTTGTGTTTTGGTAGGAGAGGATCGGGCAGTGGACGAGGCTCTAATGGCTTGAGGTGCCATTTTTTGATCAACACCCTCATGGCTTGGGATAAAGGCATATAGAGTGGGATAAAGGTCCTTTGGGATCGGGCCTGGTTTTTTGAAGTTTGTGGAGTTGTACTGGCAAAGGGATTGGTGGTCTTGGTTGTGGTGGTGACAACACTCACATCCGACGGCTGAGCAGCTGTGCTACCACTGGTGGTTGCATTGGAACTGCGCACAAAAGGCCTCTTGGCCTACTCTTTCTCATCAGTTATCAGCCCTTGTTTCATAGCGTCTTCAATCTGAACCCCCATCTCATGGAGCTCAATGAATGTGAACAAAGGTAGGATGATCATTTTCTGCAACAATTTCCCGTGCAGATTGCGAACTACCATCCTTATCTAATCTTTTTCTGAAGGTCATGTAGTCATCATTGAAGCCTTAGCCTTCCACCTTGTCACGAATTTTGAAAAGCCCTCTTTTGGTTCCTGGCGCGTTGTTTCGAGATCACGGGTTGTGACCTCGATTTGGGTATTGTAGGAGTACTGTGCAATAAAGGCCTCAGCCATTTCCTCCTAACTCTGCTTCACAAAATCCTCGAGCTTCGCATACCATATGGCGGCTATACCAGACAGGGTCTGGCCAAAGAGTGAAAGCTTTTGCAATCTGATCAGGCCCATTGGCCGCAGAATGTCTGAAAACAGCTGAAGATGAAACGTAGAGTCTTCAGATCCATTGAACCGATCAATGTGTGGCATTTTGAACAGATCTGGCAATGTCACCGCAGAGTTGGTATACTTATCTTCTATGTCGGGAATAGAATTAACACCCTGTGCTCTCTTGAAAAGCTTCTCCAACTTGTTGACCTTAAGCACAGTCAGGTCAACCTCAAACTCAAATGGAGCCTCGGTTTGATACACAGGTGCTTTGGAGGCTTGTGGTGAGACCGACTCTGCTGGATTGCCCTAATTCTCATCCTAGGCATTAGCAGTATGGAGTGTGGCTCTGGGTGTTGGGATACACATAGGAGGTGTATGAGATACAGAAGCTGCTGCCGGCTGTGGCTGTTGTTGTTGTTGCCTATTTATGACCTCAGCCTGACGTGTTGTGACCTCGGCCTGACAAGCAGCGTCTTGCTGCATGGTTTCAACTATTTGCTGAAGATGGTGGATTAGGTCCTCCATGCTAATCAGGGGATATTGTGCCATCTGAATTGGCGAGTGATCTCATACTGGACTGGATGTAGAAGACTGAACCTGACTAGGTGCAAGTGATTGCTAGACTGGTGAATTGTGCCTAACTGTTCTCCGTCTAGTAACCGGTGGAAGTGAAGCAAACACAAGTTGTCTCCTAACAAGATCTCCGGGTCTGTAAAGCCTCCTGACATGGGTCTAGAGCGCTTGCGGGGTATCCGAACTATTTGAAGTTATGGTGTTATACTGCCTAGCAAAAAGAAATAAAGTAAAATGAAAACAGTAATCAGAAACCGCACAGCACCTCAGCTTAGATGTTAATAATACATAGATGTAACCAAAGCTGTAGGATTGCACTCAACACTGAATTCTGCCCCCAAAAATGATACCCAACTTGTAACTGATACGCACATTCCTGTACAGTTTCACTTTAAAGCACATACCACTTAAGTGAGATCCAAAACACCCCTATAAGGGGGTAGGGTTACCTTATCCTAGTTTCGTCAGGAACTAGGGTTCACTATTCAAACAAAGCGGTTTTACACAATCCTATATTCGGGTGAGCATCTTGTCCTTGTTTGGAACAGTCTCTATGACTTTCGATATGCAACTAGGCTGAATGGTCAAAAGGGTACCTCAGCAAGACTACCTATAATACCTCTCACACCTAACATCAAGAAGTGAAAGGATGATCAAATGGTACAGTGGTAGTCCAGATCTAAGGGTAGTGTTCCCATTGTGGCAGAGCCGTGACCGGTCAGCCTTTTGGCAAGCTTTTAGGCGAGCTTCCAGCAAACTGTCCAGGAATAGCAGATGGCAAACACACTGACTTAAGCGCACCAATGCAAATGCAAATGCAAAGAACAAATAAATGTAGATAAAATTTCATATCATGAATTTCAAGTCAAGTTCTCTAAATCTCTAGCAGAGTCCCCAGAAACTGAAGCAACTTTTTCGCGCCCTTTCCGAGCCCTTCGGAAGCTCAATCTCCAGTTCGGACTCCAGTGGTTCTGAATCTAATCTCACAAGTGCAATGTGAAATTGATAAATACCAAAGAGTCCAAATCTGACAAATCATTTGGAAAATTGATTTTGAATAAAAAACGTCAAAATTGGACTGCTTTGCCAGATATAGAGTCCCCACCTAAATATTTTATTTTGGAGAAATTTAGGAAACCCATGACTTGTGCCAAAGGCCATGTGTTTGTCATCACCAAGATTGTCTCGGCTCGGGAACTTGGGTACGAGAGGGGATGGTCATGAATTGAGGACCCCCACTCGCCCGATCAAAGATCGGCCTTTACTAGTCATGATATGATTTTTATCAACATTATATGCTCTTGTTCCATTTTATTAGGTTAGCATTACTACGTGATGCGCACAAACACAAGTATAGACTAATTTTGCAAGAATTGGAACGTTTGATTCATGTTTGTTTTGAAAATCATTTCGAAATATGTATCACTTGAAAAAGTGATCGCATATGAACATTACTCAAATTATTCCAATTCAAGCAACAAGCCTTCATCCATGAACATTCAAGCAGTTTATCAATTAAGCAATTAGCCTCATGGTAAGCATGCTGGACATGACAACAATCACACTCATGCAATTATGCTAAAGCGAGTAAAGGCTCACCTAGTACTCCAAGCCAAAAAAAATATGAGTTAGAAAAATGCATGATTCCTAACTTATGCAATATGACTAATGCAACACATGCGATATGCAATTAATAGGCTCGACTAGTAAACATGACATATGAATCAATTAAATAGCATGCGGTCTAAGCACGTATTCAAAGAAGTATTAAACTAACAATGCAGTTAGAATGATGAACTGAGCCTCGGTGCATGCAATACAAATGGATGCAAACATGAAGTATGCTAAACAAAACATGATGTCCCTAATCTAGCCATCATAAGTAGGTAAATAAAAGGGAGAAAGATGTGGGGTTGGAAGAAATACACATTATTACATTGTGCTCTCACGAAAGAGAGTCTGAATGAATAAACTAGCTAACTAGCTAACTAATTAGAGCTAAGCTAATTAAGCTAACTAAGCTAACTATTACAAACCAAAATGAATAAACTAGCTAAGCTACTTAACTAGTTATTACAAACCGAATTAATTAACTATTCTAGTTAATTAAATTACAACATCACAACTAGCTAACTACATTAACTAATTAAATAATTACAACACAAGTGAAATTTAAAGTAAGTAATTAACTAAACAACTAATTACTACGCCTCGGTAAATGAGGGATGTGCATGCGCATGCTCGGTTTCCACCACAAAGACCACCATTTTGCTTCTGAATACCTCTATTTGCATAGTTGAACACCAACACTATTACCTACTTCCAGAACAACTCTGCTCCACATTACACATACACTGCTCAATTTTGCATCAGTGGCCGGCTGGCCAGTGATGAAGGTTGCCGGCCACCAGTGACGGCCAGTCGGTCACCTGCTGGCCATGAAAAGTGGACTGCCAGCCACTGCTGCACAGGTTCATCTTGCTGCAACAGAGGACAAACAGAGCATATACAGGGTATTTCAAGGTTTTGTTTGCACAACTCACTCCTCCTTTTCATGTGCAAATCAAAGGAGTAGGAAGTTCAGTTCACAAACCATCAATGGATGCAATTTCATTGCATGATGGCTTATGAAACCAAGTGTGTAAGTTCAATAAATGCAAAACAAGACACAAACCTCCTCCCTTTCATGAATGATCAAAGGAAGTGGTGACCTTGGAACCTTAAATCATTTCATCACTAATGAGTATGAAATGGTTCAAGTTTTCATGTGTTCAATTAACGTTCGATTGAACACAACCAAATTATTATCTTGCTCACTTTTAATTCCAAGTTTTAGTTACTCCATTTTAGTTACCTTTCCATCATTTAATCAATTGAGTCCAAAGGGTGAGATTAAGTCCTCTAATGGAAAGAGGGCTCAAACCAAAAGTTGTTTTAGGTATGAAAGAGACATCATACCGTTGGTAATGTGTGGACTCGCCTTTTTCTCGCGCCCCCTCCTTTCGAAAAAGGGTTTGAAAAGAAGGCCTTCACAGTTCGGACTCTACTTGTGGTTCTGAATCTAGTCTCCCAAGTGCAATGTGAGACTAATAAACACCAAAGAGTCCAATTCGGCAAACCTTTTTGGAAAATTAGATTTTGAATCAAATAATGCCAAAACTGGACTGCTCTGCCAGATTACAGAGTCGCCACCTAAATATTTTGTTTTTGGAAAATTTAGAAAATCCTGACTTGTGCCAAAGGCCACGTGTCCGTCATCACCAAAGTTTTTTTGGCTCAGGAACTTAGGTATGAGAGGGGAAGGTCCTGAAATGAGCACCCCTGCTCGCCCGATCAAAGATCGGCCTCTACTAATCATGATATGAGATTTTAAAAACCTTATGTGTTCATGTTCTGGTTTATTAGCTAATTTTACTATGTGACGCATACAAGCAAATATAGACTAAAATCGCGAGAATTGGAACAACTCATGTTTGCTTCCGAAAATGGTTTGAATTTGCCACCCTTAAGTGGGCTTAAAGATGCGGATTTTCCACCAAACAAGGTAGGCTTAAAACATGATTTGCCACTTCGTAAAGTGGGCTTAAAATATACATTTGTTGAATTGTTCCAATTCAAGCAACAAGCATTCATCCACAGGCATTCATGCAGTTTAGCATTCAAGCATGTAGCCTTATTGCAAGCATGCTAAACATGGCAATATGGCAATCACACTCATGCAAGTATGCTAAAGCATAAAACTTACCGAGTACTCCAAGCCAAAACAAAAACTAGTTAGAAAGATGCATGATTCCTAACTATGTTAAATGACTAATGCAACACATGCAATGATGTAATTAAATAGGCTCGGCTACTTAATCATGGTATTTGCAACACTTTGATAGCATGCTTTGAAACACGTATTCAAATAAGATATTGAAATAACGATGCAGTTTGAATGATGCGCTGAGCCTCGGTGTATGCAAGACAAATGAATTGATGCAATCATGCAGGCATAAGGTATGCTAATTGAATATGTCCCTAATCTAACCATCAAAAGCGATTAAATAAAAAGAAGAAAGACGTGGGGTTGGAAGACATGCACACACGCATGCACACTTATTACAACATCATGCCCTCGCGAAGGAGGGTCTGAATGAATAAGCTAAGCTAATCTAAGCTAAGCTAACTAATTTAATTAAGCTAATTAGAATAATTATTACAAACCAATCGAATAACTAGCAAACTAATTACTAATTATTACAACATTCTAACTAATTAGCAACTAATTAATTAAAACAAATGCACACTAACTAATCATGCTAGGCATTAATCTACATTGCCATAGCTCTGCCTCAAGAAGTGGAAGATGCATGCGCTCGGTTTTCGCTCCGAAAATCCCTCTGTTTTGCTCCAGAGAGGCTCTGTTTGTAGGGTTGACCATACTTCAGAATCTTTTTGCTCCACCTTACCAAAAACTTGCTAAGGATTGCACCAATGGCTTGCCGGCCATGATAGGTTGTTGCCGGCCATCTGCCGGCAAAAAGTGTGCCTTGCCGGCCAAGAGTGAGCCACTGCCAGCCATTAGTGAGCCACTGCCGGCCATTGGTGCTCTGAGTTACCACACTGCAACAGAGCATAAACAGAGGAAAAGGAAGGGTTTTCCAGGGGTTTATTTGTACTGTGCCCATCCGTATCATCTCAAAACCTCAAAGGAGTGGCACACTTGGATCCAAAACCACCAACCAAGCATTTTCAATGCATGATGGCCAAGGAACCAAGGAGTACAATTTCATTGTATGCAAAAACAAGACTCAAGACCATCACCTTATCATATGTGATCAAAGGCAATGGAGACCAAGGAGATTGGCTCATTTCATCACTTTGAGTATGAAATGCTCCAATCTTCCTTGTGTTCAATATAACGTCCGATTGAACACATGCAATGCAACACAAAAGATGCTTATCTGGCTCAAGTTTTACTTGTCACTTGTGTTTACTCATTTTAAGTTACCAACTTATTCTTTAATTGATTTAGTCCAAGGTGAGTGTCCTCTAATGAGAGAGGTGTCAACCAAGGGATGACTTAAGGCAAGAGAGAGGTCATGCCTTTGGTTAGTAGAAACCCTCAAAAGAGGATTAAAACCATTAAGCACAAATCTCAATCTCAAGCTTAAACACAGCCCTAAGGCTAACCAACCCTCAAAGCAAATGAAAAAGTGATGAAATGAGGGAGGTTGCAGATATTATATGTGCTGAAATTGCATGCAAAATGACACTACAACATGCAAGCAACTCATGCAAATCATGTTTAAAAGCCGAAAACACCAAACTAGTGAAGATCACTACACTATAGGCATGCAATACAAAGCTCCAAAGGCACAAACACTTCAAAACAGTCCTAAAATAGCCTAAGAGGAGTCCTAAAACATGTTTGAAGAAGCTAAAAAAACTAGAATAAGAGGCCAAAAGCAGAACACAAGTTAGACTAGTAAGCACAATTGCACTACAAACATACAAAGGAGGCCTCAAGTGCTCCAACCAGCCCAAAATAGAGCTAAAGTAAGTCAAAACAGTTGCAAAAACATTCTGAGATTAAGCTAAGTTAGGCTAGAAAATCATGCTAACATGTGAAGCAACCTAGGCATGGAAGCAAGACACAAGGAGGGAAGGCCAACCCCTCCTATTTTGGACTTCAAAACATGGTTTTTACCACTGAAAATACTCTGAAATTCAGTGGTTAAAAGGGCCAAAAAGGTTGATTTAAAAGCTTTGAAAGATAGCACAACAACTTAATAATCAAACAACAAGAAGGGTGGACTACCCCTAACTCCAACCAAACCTCAAACCACCATTTTTAGACCATGAAAACAGAGATTTTCAGAGGTCAAAACTAGCCTCAAAATAGTATGTAAAGATGGCAAAAAAGTATTTAAATTAAGTTTAAAATACAAGTACTCTACCTCTTGAAGACAATATGCAATTTAGGCACCAAAATCAAGCCAAACCAAGCCAATATCCTCTTCTAAAGCTCAAAGAGGGCCTAGAGTAGCCTCAACTCAATGGTGATCAAGTTTGATCAAGGGTTCATATGCAGAAGTGTAGAGAATTTAGGCTATAAGGCACAAAATATCAAGAGAGAGAGAATTTTTTTGTCTTCAAAATTTTCTAACCCCTCCACATGCAAGAGAGAGGTCATATATATAGAAGATGCAAATTCCCCCTCACAAACATCAAGCCACACATGTGTTGGAAGATGCTTCAATCTGTGCAAACAGCTGGCACAAAATATCAGAAAATATCTACAGATACACTGGTGGCCAACCGGCCATCAGTAATGGCCGGCAGGCCATGATCCATGGCTGCAATGCCCAAGGATGGCCGGCAGGCCATCAACAACAACATGCTGAAAGGACCTAAACATGGTCTAAAGATGAGACAGAATGGATGCAGGGTTTGGAAAACTCAAACCTGTGGCGTTCCGCTGTGGACTTCGAGTGCTCGACGAGCAATCAAACTTAGCATCGGATATGCCTACAAAAACATCCAAGTCTTGAGGACGGTCAAAAGTGGGATGTCTAAAGTTGCCCCTCTTTGACAGAACTCATAGTCACAAAATGACGTGAGTGATTGTCAAAGCCCAGAGACGACCCATTTTGACAAGGCCGCAAGACTTAGACAAACATTCAAGATAACAATATATAGTGGCGCCCGCAGGCTGGGGCAAAATGCAAATGGTATGCACAATACAAGAACATAACTTATGATCATGCAATGATGCTGTAATGAAGCATTTAAATGCAAATGTCATGCGAGGAAAATGCCACATTTTAAGCAAACCAATGAGGTACATTAATCTCATACATGAGAAGAAGTAAGTAAATAAACACGCCACGCATGAGAATCACAAGCCGAACCGCATTTCATGTAGAAAGGATGTAAGAAAATTTATACAAACTTAACTACGCATCACGCAGGAAAGGCAAAGAACGATTGTCGGGCGCACCCGAGGTCTCAAACAAGATTCCAACACATGGCACACGCGAGGAGAGAGATGGTGTGAACCCAGGGACACACCTTAATATTCCGAACCAAAAGAGAACAGTGATAAATATTGAAACACGTCCAAATATTTGTATCCAAAACAAAGAGCGGTATAAGCATCAGAACCCATCCGAATACTTTTAACCAAAGCGTCCTAACACGCCACACACGAGAGGAGAAGAGGACAGTGTAAACATCGGCATACCCGAATGTTTCTAATAAAAAAACATCCTAATGCGTCATACACGAGAGGGAAAAGGGAGTGGTGTAAACACCAGAGGATGGTATAAACATCAGAGTACGTCCCAACGTTTCTAACCAAAATAGGGTGGTATAAACATCGGAATACGTTCCAAACGCTTCTAACTGGGAGGTGGTATAAACATCGGGAACACGTCCCAATGTTTCTAACCAAAATAGGGTGGTATAAGCATCGGATCACGTTCCAAACGCTTCTAATCGGGAGGTGGTATAAACATCAGGAACACGTCCCAATGTTTCTAACCAAAACAGGGTGGTATAAGCATCGAAACACATTCCAAACGCTTCTAACCAGGAGGTGGTATAAACATCGGGAACACGTCCCAATGTTTCTAACCAAAACAGGGTGGTATAAGCATCGGAACACGTTCCAAACGCTTCTAACTAGGAGGTGGTATAAACATCGGGAACACGTCCCAATGTTTCTAACCAAAAAGGGGTGCAAGGGACAGGAATGATCTTAACTGGAGTCCCTTCGAATGAACCATACATACAATACCATGCATGTAGAAAAAGACACTTAACAAGTGTGATATGATAAGAATGCATGTTCTATGCAAGCTAAACAATCGATATATAAAGGTGACGACATATTCTATGCAAAATGAAAGCATATTCTATGCATGAGACAAGAGCATTTTCTATGTAAAGTTGAAAACAAGAGCACACTCTGAGCAACACCCAAAAAAAAAAGCATATTCTATGCAACTATGCAATAGTACAAAATGCATATTTTTATAGCAAATACAGCACATGCAATGGTGAAATGCAAGTGCAATGCAACAACGAAATGCAAATTCTATGCAAATGTGGCAAATGCATGTTCCATGCAACATCGAAAAATGCACATTTTTATACAATAACGAAGATATAATCATTTAACCCAACTTCGAAAATAGCTTCCGATTTACGACTCGGAAGAGTTGCCATATGTTAAAAAGCATACACCTTGTTTGTGTTGATGAGTGACGACAATTGCACACTGGAAATGCAATTCTGAGCTTCCGTGAAGCCATTCTGACTCAAATACTGAATAGCCCCTGCACTTCTTGGAATCCAACGACACAAAACAGAGCCAGGGATGCAGGGGAGACTAGTGGAAAGTTGCCGGCCACTGGTGTGCCCTGCCGGCCACCAGTGTACCCCTGCCGGCCATCGATGTGCCCCTGCCAGCCACTGATGACAGATTTGGGCAATTTTGACTTTTCACATCTGGGTCTTTAAAAACAAAGCATGCCACTTCATTTCCACACAAACCCCACATCCGAAATTCTCCCTCTTGCTCTCTAGGTGCTCCTTCTCTCTAGATCTACACTTTCTACGCGTTTTCCAACACCCTATACAAACTTTATTCGCTAAATCCTCCTATTTTCTTCACTTTGAACCGATTACAATTTGATTTCAACGCTTCTTTCCTCATTTCCACCATTCTAGGCTCATTCCCCTCGAGTTTCTCTCGAGGTTTGTACACTTCTCCCGGCTTTGACTTTCTTTGACTTTTTCTCTCTTCTAAGGTTGACTTTTTCAAAGTTTTCCCCATTTTCTTCATTTTTCCTCATTTTTTGCTCATCTTGTACCTATTTCAGATGGCAGACGATGTTCCTCATGACGGGGCTCTCACCGAGCTTCCTCCAGTAGATTTCGAGGTGGACTTTGAGGCCGAGCCAAAGCCATTACCGCTGAGCATACGCCCCTTCGATCCAGCGAGGTATCATCCTCAGACACACATAGTACCCACCGCAAGAGGCATCAAATCCTTTACTGACTTTGCATAGTACCCTAAGAGAGGACCTCCTACTGAGAGAGCCAGCGTCTCATTTGTTGACCATCGCCGTAGAGGTACAAAAACTATTTTTCTGCAGTTCTACCCTTAACTGTTTGAACTTCTTGCATTATTTTGATCTGATTGCATCTCATGCATTGCCTTGATCCAACTGTACTATCATCACTGCTTTATATCCGACTGTACTTTTCATTGCTGCTTTATATCTGACTGTACATTTCATTGCTTGATCTGATTGCATCTCATGCATTACCACAGGCCGGGTCTCGCACCTTCAGAGGCTATGGCACGACGACCACTCGAGATTGGTACGATGAGCTCCCAGTTGGAGTTCGCGACATCATTGATGAGACAGGCTTCGGTCTCTTCTACTCTAGCCTGATTCGGGTCATAGCGAGCCGTCCTCTCTTAGGGGCGCTGGTGGAGAGGTAGTGGGACACCACCAACTCCTTTCATTTTTCCACCACGGGGGAGATGACGATGACCCCTTATGACTTTGCCATGATCACTGGCTTAAGCGTAGGGGGTGATCCGATCCCTCTCGACCCTGATATGGGGGAGTGGAAGGCAGCGTGGGTCGCGCTGCTTGGGGCACATCCACCGACACTCCGGGCAGGCATGGTCTGGTACAGCTAGTTTGAGAAGCAGTTCAGGGGGACTGAGCCCGAGGTAGTCGAGAAGACAGAGCAGTACGTCAGAGGCTTCCTCATGTTCACTTTTGGTACCACCTTGTTTTTGAACAGGTGGAATACCGTGGGCCTATATTTGCTGAGCGCCTTGGTAGTGCTCCATCAAGTTCAGTTCTATGATTGGGGCAGAGCCGGCCTCACCACTTTGTACGGATATATAAGCTCGACTTCCCACAGGTGTGGGAGTTTGATTGGAGGCTACTGGTGGGCTTGGGAGGTACACAGCTTAGTCCCCCTCTTTTTGCTTTACATTTTCTGCTCGGCATTTCTTGCTTTACACTTGTTCAACACATGTACTTTCTGCTCTGCATTTTCTGTATTTGTTCATGCACTGTATGCTTTCTGCTTTGCATTTTCTGTATCTGTTCATGCACTTTATTGATCGCATATCGTCGCACTTTCCCTGCAGCTATGGGTGTACGCGTACTTCCTGGCTCTTGCTCCGAAGCCTGTGGAGGAGGTTCCAGCGACAGTCCCCTTTTCTCGGGCATACGACGGCCAGTTCCGCCGTAGGACCCGGGAAAACTTCATGTTTTTTCGCCAGTATTTTAATGTGGTTGCGGCTCATGAGGTAACCCAAAACAAAGTCATCTTACTTTTCAACCATTTTAACCCACACAATAACAACTGCCAATAACTAATAATTTGTTTACTTTCTCTTTCAGATCATATGGCAGCCTTGGGCCATGATACCGTTAGGGCTCTGAGCCCAATATGATACAGCTCGGGTCATCACCTGCCATCACATTCTTCTCAAGGGCTCGATTTGTCGCGCCTGGTTCTTGGGCGAGCGCTTTGCAGGCCAAACTTTGGGCCTGCCTGCCCCATTTATACCGATGGCACCTCCAGTATCCATGAGAGTGACACATAGTCTATCTGTCGACGAGGTGATCCAGTTCATGGTAGTGCTGGAGGCGGAGTACTTCCGTATGGAGGGTGATTATGCAGTCTTTATCCAGACGCACATGATGCCGCCTCTAACCGACGTTCGTGAGGACGAGGGAGTGAGACCTCCTACCATGAGGGTGAGACGCAGAGCGAGTCAAGTGAGCATAGCCTGTGGCAGAGGGGTTTCTCAGGCAGAGCAGAGGATTGGTTGGCCGGAGCTCCCTACCACACTGACGTGCTGGCGCCCTACAGGAGAGGCTTACCAGATCCCCATCGAGCCTGCACCAGCTGGACACGAGCTTGTCGGAGTTTGAGGCCCGGCTTCGGTATGTACTATACTCTAGTACTTGTACTTCGTATTTCATTTCAGATATATTCACGAACATTTAATCAAATAAATGCACTTGCAGGCATCGATAGAGTACACCGGGGAGGCTCTCGAGCTGGCAGCTTCCTTGATAGGGATGGTGCAAAGGAGTATGAGCCTGCTCAGTATCTACGGCATTCCGGTAATTTTTTACCTTATACTTCATGCCATCAGACTTTCCGTTGATGCACTAGCATTTCAACTACAATCTGTCTGATACTGTACAGATTTGATACACTGCATTTTAATACGACATTCAACACTGCATTCATATGATATACTGCATTCGGCACTACATTCAGACTCTACATTCATCTGATATACTGCATTCGGCACTACTTCACTTAGCACTACATTCAAACTCTGCATTCAAACACTGCATTCGACGCTTTATCTAACTCCTTGATACCCTCATTCTGCACATCATACTTGCATCTGATACGCATGTTGTGGCTAACATATGACAACCGTATTCTCAGGCTCCATTCATTCTGACAGCATCCGCGGAGGCTGCAACAGGACCATCAGTGCCTCCTCCAGCAGCAAGAGGGAAGAGAGGGAGACAGGCTGCAGCACGCAGTCGAGGCAGAGCTAGGGGCACCCACGACGAGAGTGGCCCTTTAGAGCCTATCCTGGATGATGATGACAATGATGAGACGAGCGAGGAGGAGGAGATGGAGGTAGTAGCGAGTCCACAATCAGAGTCATCTGAGGACGGAGATGACAACGCTAGCTCAGATCTTGCTAGTGGCGAGGCTGCGGAGGCTGAGGAGGGCTCCGATTCAAACTCTTATTCAGATTCGGATAGTGGCGCCGATGGAGACAGTGCTACAGAGTCTGCTCCGCCGAGGAAGAAGACAAGAGGGCCTCTCAAGCCTGAGATAGCTAGCGCTGATCTATCTATATTTTGACTTAGTTTCTTTTTGCTAGTAGTGTTGGCACTTGTACAGTTCAGACGAGTTTTATTTCTCCAAAAACTTGTACTCTTTTGTAAAAAGGTGACCATGATTGGAATGAAAACAACTTTTGATTAAAAAGTGTTATATTTTGCATTCTGAGCATCACATAACATCGCATGGCATAGAAATGAGATTGATCTTGATTGAAAATTGCACATTGTATTGGTATTTTCTTAATCAGGTAATGAACTGACCAACAACTGAAATAACAAACAGAGCAAAACAACTTGATAAACAACACAAAAACTCGACAGGCTAATCAATGCACATACAACTCGATAAGCAAAACAAGGACCTGATAAAAACACACAAATACAACTCAATAAGAAAAAACCAGACGAATACAACTTAAATAAACATGCGTAAGCCTAAAGGAACTAAAACAAGACCTTAAAAGATGCAAATAACAGAATTCAATTGTTGCATGCAGCTGAATCTTCACAAAGGATGACAGTGGACATAAAAGGGAGGCTGCCGGCCATGAAGGATGGACTGCCGGCCATCTATGCCCTCTGCCAGCCATCAATGTGCCCCTGCCGGCCATTGATAAGCCTCTGCCAGCCATCAATGTGCAGAACCTTTGAAATGTTGACACCTGGCCTCTACTCATTGCCTTATCTTATACGAAAACTCCAGCTTCGTGGTTTCTTCATTCCAGCTCTATTTTTGCCACAAATGGAGCCATTCTTTGCCGAAAAACTCTCAAATTGGATTGCAACTTTAGATGGCTTGGAAAAGCTGAATTTTTTAGGTTTCGGGATAAATGCACTATTCCCGCTGAGTCGTACCCCGCTGTGTTTTCCATTCTTTCATGCCGCAGCTAGGTGCTGGATCCGGTCACGCATGTATTTAGCTTTAGGGGACAAGCGATGTGTTTGACAATTGAAGAATTCCAGGTTTTGATGGAATCCCAGTGTGACGAGGAAATCTTGCCCCAGTCCCGTTTTGGTCACATCCCAGCTCTAGGAAGAATGTGTGGGCTTACTTCTCATGAGGCTCGATCTTTGGTTCACAATGGAGAGCTGGAAATTCCCAGTCTTATTCACCTATTTTCTAATGTTGGCAACCTTGGCGACCATCTTTGGCAAGGTTTTTGGCAACATGCCCTTTGCTTGTGTATGTTGGCTTATTTCTTGCTTGCCCCAGGTTTTGAAGGGTCTAGCATTCGCTTGATCGAAGTAGTTCAAGGCTTGAAGAGGGCAAGAGCTGCATTGGCTAGACACTAGCGGAGACTTTGATGGGCTTGGATGCTTTCCATCGCTGGGAGACAACCAAGTTCGCAGGAAGTCCACTACTCTTGCAGGTAATGTTTCCCACCCCGCCTTACATGTGTTTCTCTCATCACTCGGCCCTCAAGCTCTGTTTTTCTCTCAAAACCTTTTCTCACTTTTCTCTCTACATACACCTCTCTATTCTTTAATCTCTCTTATTTTTCATCCCTCCCCATATATGGTTTATGGACAGGTTGAAAGTAGTGGACTTTTGCCCTGCATATTCAGCACGAGGCTATTTCTTTCACCAACGGCTAGTTGATTTCCCAAACGAGGGGTGGTGGTGTCATTGGATGTGCAACAGATCTACTGCTAACATTGCTTGGCGTTGCCCCTGGTTTGATCTACCCGAGATGAGTTACAGCATGTCTCGATAGCCTGGCATTCAGTTGATTGGCTTAACACACTATGTCATCTACTTTTCATTATGGTTCAGGTGTCAGTTCGGACATGACCAGACTTGCCTAGAAGAGGGGGTAGAGTACCCAGCTTCATTTCCGATCCGAGGTTCACAACTAGCTCAATATCTAACTGCTTGGAGGACAAGAGAACTTCTGGCTCCTGCTCCCAATTTTAGTTGCGCCCTTTCTAGTGAATGCATAGCTTGGCTTGAGGATGAGGCGCAAGCCGGGCCTATTTTAGCA
>JAPPVO010000059.1:171901439-171980492 GCA_030407325.1 Camellia japonica | reverse complement strand
CCAGGTAATATAATCCTCCCAATTGCAAATAGAGATGGGTATTGCACAGATTTCATCCACTTCAGATGGTGACACAATTGATTGAGTGTTTGAACGTCCCAGCATTTAGATATTGGATGGATAACCTCTTGAACTTTATCAATTGCACACCCATTGGGTTTCCCAGATTGAATGCGGAGTTCCTTCGCTTTTGGAACCCATTTATCCTCCCAAAAGTTTATAGAGGCCCCATTGTGAACTTGCCACCAAATACATTTCTTTATGATCTCTCGCCCTTCCATGAGACTAGCCCAAGCCCAAGATGCTCTATGCCCTCATGATGCCTTCATGAAATCGGCGTTAGAATAATAAATTCTCTTAAAAAAATTTGCATAGAAAGAATTGGGAAATTTGATAAGCCTCCAACATTGGCGGGCAAGAAGAGCCTTATTAAATGAATGAAAATCGCAGAAACCCATCCCCCCAAGAAGTTTGGGGACAGTTATTTTGCCCCAAGCAGCCCTTTTCCACCAGAAATTGCTAAGGATTGAATTCATAAAGGCACACAATTTTTTTTGGAATCGAATAGCAGGACATAGCAAAGGAAGGGATGGCCTGAGCAACTGTTCTTATCAAAATCTCATGGCCAGCTTGAGACAGCAGATGTGACTTCCACCTTGGAGTTTGTCCATCACTCTTTCCACCAGGTAAGTGTACGTCTCGCACCTAGATTTCCCCAAATGAGATAGAAACCCTAAATATTTGGCACCATTCCTGACTAAAGGCATGCGCCAAAGGTCACACATCTGACTCTGAGTAACCAGATTTACCGACAATGCAAATTGGACTCCAGATTTTTCAAAATTTATTGATTGGCCTGCAGCCTCACCATAAGTCCTCAAGATGCCTAGAACATTTCGGCATTGGGACATGTCTGCCTTCAATAATAATAGCACATCATCTGCAAATAAGAGATGGGATAGAATAGGACAAGAGCGTCTAACCTTGATTCCAGAAATATGGTTTGCCACAATGCATTGGTTTAGTAGCTTTGTGAGAACATCCACCACCAGTATGAACAACTAGGGGGATAAAGGATCGCCCTGTCGTAGTCCTCTAGACGGCCTGAAGGTGGTGCGCTTCTCCCTATTAGCAAAAACTAAAAACGTGACAGTAGTGATGCACTCCATGACCAATTAATTCCACTGATCATTAAACCCCATCATCCTCATCACATTGAAGAAAATCCAACTGGACTCTATCGTACGCCTTGTTGAAATCCATTTTAACAGTCATATCTAAAGATCCACCCATTTTCTGTGTCTAAGATGATGAAAACCTTCGCGAGCAATCAAAATATTGTCTTGAATCATCTTGCCAGGCACAAAGGCCGATTGATTTGGCGAAATAACCTGATTAAGAATTCCTTTCAACCTATTAGCCAACACTTTCGTAATAATCTTGCGGTTGCAATTATACAAGCTGATGGGTCTGTATTGGAAGAACTTGACTGGGGCTTTTGTTTTTGGAATAAGGACCAAATTGGTCAGCTTAAGTTCTTTCAACAAATACCCACTCTAAAAAAAACTTCGAGTCGCTTTACACACCTTGAGGCCAATCTTATTCCAATACCGCTAGTAGAACATACCCGAGAAATTATCTGGCCCGAGGGCCTTTCCTGCTCCAAGTTGAAACATGGTAGACTTTATCTTTTGGTCTGTGACTGGTCTGGTGTGGAGGGAGTTCAATTCTCTCGAAATCATAGGAGTTACCCCCGCAAGTGCTTCCTCCATAGCTCTTGGGCCATCTGCTGTAAAAAGCTTCAAGAAATAATCATGCAAGTGGGCATTTATATCATCATCCAAGTCTAACCATATCTCTCCTTTGATTTGAAGCTTAACCAATTGATTCCTCGGCGTCATTAGGTGAGAGTCGCATGGAAAAAAGCTGTATTTTTATCCCCATGAGCCAGCCACTCGAGATCTCTGTTGAAATAAATCTCCTCTCTTTCCAATGACTCTTCGATGTTTGATTTAATAGCGAGCTGTTCTTGGATATTTGCCTCAGACGAGGGTTGAGCTTGAACAGAAACTAACCTTGCTTTCAAACTCGCCATTTGAGTCTTGAAATTTCAAATTCCACTCTGCTCCAAGAAGAGAGATTTTGCCTGCAATGCTTCAGGCGTTGGACTAGCTGAAACATAAGAGAGCCATTTTTTCTCAGTTCCTAAGGTCTTCCCACCACATCGTCACAATTTGGGCGAGCGAGCCAAATGGCTTCAAATTTGAACAAATGAGGGATTTTCTTTAGAGGGACACAACATTGGATCAATACAGGGCAGTGGTCCGACCCGAGTAAGTTTTCGTGAATCACTTGAGCATAAGGAAACAGGTTTCGCTACGCCGCCGAGGCCAAAGCTTTATAAATTCTTTCGCGAACACAAGAATCCCCTGTTTGATTATTTGACCAGGTGTAATTAATTCCTATAAACTCAAGATCCATAAGATCACAGTCCGATAGCATTTGCTGGAAACCCAGAATTTGTGAGCGGCTGCACTCCACCTTGTTTCTCCCACACCGACCCTACTTGGTTAAAATCCCCTACAGAGAGCCGGGGTTACTGATTGCCCCTAGCTATTCGTTTAAACAAGTCCAGAAATCAAATCTCTCCTTACAACAATCTTCTAGCTCTTCCTGAACATGCGCAACAGGAACCATAAACAGTGCCTCTCCATCTTCATGTTTCATTGAGCTCGTTATACAAACATCCATCAAAGGAAACTGGCTCAAAGACAGCCCTACACGCCCTCGTCGGCCCCTATAGCATTGGTCACCGGTGAGCAGGGCTTTCCTTTTTCTTTTTCACTGAGCTTTTGTGAAGCCCTAGCCTCCTCTCCCTTTAGCAATTTTTGAGGTCTAATGGACTGGGGCTACTTCTTCTCGGTATTTGAACCCAAAATGTGTCTCGTATGTACGGGTGTAAATCTGATCCAATCCAACCAATGTCACTCCTTTGGGTTCTCGTCAAAATTCATATCGGGCCAAGCCGGTTTATGGGCTAAAAAATTAAATCTAAGAGTATTCGAGCCTTGATCTTGGCCTTGGGTTTGGGTGAGCCTAACTATTTTTTTTTTTTTTTTTTAATTTTTTTTTTACTAAAATTTTATTATTTTTCATTAAAAAATATAATAGGCCTTAGGTGGGCTGGGTTTTGGGTCAGCCCCTAAGTGGGCCTTAAACAGGCCAATGGGCCGGGCTGAGCTTGAAAACAATAGCCCAAGCCCTAGCCCAGGGGCTCGGCCCTGGGCCTAAATGGAGGCGGGCCCATCTCGGGCCGCGGGCGGGTTTCGAGCCGCCCACGAGCCACGGTCCATTTTTACATCCCTACTCGTATGCCTAATGTAAATTTATAAATTTTAATTTTTATTATATCCTAATATAAATTTAATAATGAGGACAACCCCTATTAAACCTTAAATTAATTTTTATTTTTATATTTTTGTGGTACACCCTAATCAGTTATTCATATTCAAATCTCTATATCTTCTTGTCCAAAGAGATCAAAGTTATTTCTTCTTCTTCTTCTTCTTCTTCTTCATCCTCCCTCCAAAACTCCAATCCATCCTATCAAAACTTACCATCATTATCAATATCATTGTTTTTTATTATTTTGAAACTCTAAACCCTAGAAGAAAGTTTGAAAAAAAATCAAATAATAAATGAGAGTAATAATCAAAATAATTTTTTGAAGCAACCCATCAAAATGGAAGTAAGTATTCATATAAAGGGATTTCACAATTTTTGTAGAGCACCATTAATTATTTTTTATATCGTTCTTTTGACAAAAATTAAAGGACCCAATAATTAGATTAACAATAACATATTATTGGTGTTGATCTTATTTTATTATTTAAATAGTACATTATTTAAGAACTACTTTTTCTTGTTTGTGCCTAATGCTTATGTGCTTATAAGTTTGGTTTTTATTTTTTCACAAGTATTCTTGTGGATAATTTATAATGTAATTTTTTTTTATATATTAAAAAGCTTTATAATGCTTATGTAAAAGTTTGATTTTTTAATTTTTTTTTTAATTTTTTGTATTTATAATGCTTGTGTGCTTATAAGTTTTATTTTTTATTTCATTTTATTATTATTTTTGTGTGTGTGTGTGTGTATTTGAGAATTATTTTATGTATTGAAAAGTTTTTGAAATAATTTAGTATTTTTAGTTTGTTTATTATTTATTATTTGGGTTTACCTTGAGAGTAATTTGAAAAAAATAATAGAGTGTAATGAGAGTAAAATAAAATTCTTCAATAATTAAATAAGGTGTACTTAGAAATTAGAAATACTTAATAATTTTTTGAGTGTAAATAGAATCTCCCCTTCTTCTCTGTCTTCCTTTTAAGGGAGAGATCTTGAAAAAAAATGGGCCATACTGCTTTCCACCAAAGGAACCAGTGATAGATAGTTTGGGTTTTTGGTAAAATTAATCTCTTCTATTGCAATATCAAAACTGGGCCTTCCCAGAATTGGTGGGCTTTGGACTTGTGTAAGTGGCAATAATGGCTCCATTGGTTCAGTGAATACTTGGGCTTAGATCCATCATGGGGTTTAGTGGGCTTATAACGACTCTGGTTTAGACTTGACCCGTTGATTGTCTTGGATCTGGGATTTCTTATCTTAAATGGTTGTTCATACCCTTATACATCCTATACTTGATTGAGTTTGGTTACTTGGATGTCGTTGTTGCATTTGGAATAGATTGGAAATCTATTTTTCAAAGGAGTCATTGCCTAGATTTTGGTCAGTTCGCTCGAGCAATCATTTGGTCGCTTGAGCAGTCTTTGGGAACTCTCAGCACTTTTGCAAGCCTACAACAGTACTGGGAGGGTGGCGTTTTTAGCTCGAGCGATCTTTCTTGTCGAGACCCTAATTTTTGTTATTACCTTTAAATCCCTAACTTTGAGTTTTTTTTTAATAAAGCCCTTGAATTTTCACTTAATTGCATTTTAAACCCTAGATTCGGAAAGAATCGCAGATTAATCCGAGTAAACCCTAATTGATCTCGGTAGATTAATAATCACCTTTAAAACTCTAGTATTAATTATTAGAATCTATAATTATAAATTAATCACTTTAAAATCTTAATTCCCGATAACGCCATTTTCGCTCGGTTTCTTGCCTTTCTTTGCGCTTTAATTTAACGGGACCCGAATTTATTATTTTCACTTTTCTAATAATAATATATTAATAATAAATATCAAGGTTTCATAAATTTATACTTGGTCCCTATATACTTCTATTTTATTTCATTTTATTCAAAACCTTAATTGTAATATTTTATTAATTAATGTACTTGTGCCTATTATTTTGTGTATATAAATACAAATATCTCCTACATATATATATATATATATATATTGGAGCCCAAGTTGTTGGCCATGTAATGGATGAAAGGGCCTTGATGGCTTTGATGGACAAATTTGCACTTGTAAAACTTAGTCCCTAAAAAACCTCCAATCCTTTCTCTATATATATGCACACTTCTCCCCCTCATTTTACACATTTCCAACCATGCATTAGAGGAGTGAGAGAGAGTGATCTTGGAAAAGAGAGTGTGTGTGAGAGAGAGAGAGAGAGAGAGAGAGAGAGAGAGAGAGGGGGGAGAGAGAAGAAGAAGAAGAAGAAGAAGAAGAAGAAGAAAAGAAGAAAAAGAAGAATTATGTTGAGTCTTGTATAACAAAGGTAAACCTACATCACCTCTTCTCTCAAGTTTTTTAATCACTTGTTTTCCCCCTTCTAATACATGCTATTTGTATATATATGTTGTAGTCTAGGCCTACACTCTTGTATAAATGTGTATTAATCAAGAAACGGTGTGCTTCTCTTTCTTTCTTAAATTTCCAGTAGCAATTCTTTTTCCTCTCTTGAATTTATGTTCCTATCAAAACTCTATAAACTCAAAATCTATTTTTATGGGGTAATATTTGGTATGTCAGAGTATGTGATAATTTTTGTAGGACCTGAGGATGTATTTTTATAACCTAACAATTTTTCTAAGTTTTTTACTCACAGAATTAGAAAGACAGTCAACTTTCTCTATTTTTAGAAACTTCCAGAAAAATAATCTTAAGTCCACTTTTTTGTCAAAATCTTAATCTTGGTGTTATAGTCCAACTAAAATTTGTTTGAACTCAATAGAGTGAGAGGTTTGAGAGAAAAATCGATTTGTGTAACAGTCAACAAATTTGGATAAATCTTGATAATTCTGAATTATCTTAAAATCTAAAATACCTATCATACTTTTGTAAATTGAGTTTGAAACTAGAGTCATTTATCTACAAACTCACATGAGGCCAGGTACTTAGGGCCGATAAAAGTATTTTTTCCATAATTATTTTCCAACTGGTTCAAACCTGATTTTCTAGAAATTTGTGTTAATGTGCTCTTAATTGGTTTGCAACTCTTATGTGTTATGTTTCTTGAATGTTTAAGCCTTGATATGTAAACTACAATAAATTATGAATTTTTTTTACCATGCATAAATTACTTTATGTTTAGTTTGGATTCGTAATTATCTTAACCATGTTTTGCTATAACCGAGAATATAATGCACTTAATAAAGGGAAAATCAAATAGGATGGTAAAGGGTTGCGATCATTGTAGTAAATTTTATGAGATAATGAACGATGGATTCAAGAGTATAATATAGTAGAATGTGTTCCATTTTTGTGAAGTTTTGCGCAAGTGTGTTCTCGAACCCTAACATAGCACGGAATTGGGAGACATAGGGTGGCAGTGAGGGTCTCACACAAGGAGAGTATCCCTAGAAGCCCGTCCCCTTGGGGCAAATCGTGATGTCACCACTCAGGTATGTAACCTAGGTGCGTGGGCATCATTGGTAATTGTGCGGTAAGCGACACACTGGTGGTTATGCGGTAAGCGACACATTGGTATTGTATTAACCAAGGGGGAGTCAGACTTGCCCGTGGCCAGTGTTAGTGGTTGGGTAGGAACAACATTCCGTGAGGAGTTGCCTAGAACTAACTTAATTGACTGTTATTCTTGAGAATTGAAATTTAATTATAAGCTCTACTTATTTATTACTTTCGCTGTATGTTATGATCGTGCCGTTATTTTACTTGTGTATTTGCAATGGGAAAAAGGACGAGGTGTGTTTACTAAACATTCCAAGCTCATGGCGTTTTATGCTAGGTGAAGGAGAATTTTACACCGAAAACGAAATTTCTAAAAGCTTTGAGGAACCATGGCTGCCCTAGAGATTAGGTTCTATATTTCCTGTATTTTGGATAATCATTTGTATTAAGAAACTAATCCGTATTTAATGATTTGAAGAATTTTATCTGTAACTATTAGTAATATTTTCCTTTAGTGTAATTATTGATATTTTGTGCTTAATTATTTGTATAATGTAGTGTATCCGCTAGTTAAAGCCCGGTGTATTGTTGTATTATATTACCGATGTTCCCAAAATTTGGGGCGTCACAACTTGGTAACAGAGCTAGGTTCAACCCTTACCCACGCATTTCGACTTGCGATTAGAAAGAACCTTGGCACCTACTATATTATATTATGATAACATTACTTATTCTGGAAACTAAAAGGCATCAAAATTGAACATTTTCTCGACCAACCTTAGCTTCAAATTTCAGGCATGGCAAAGTCGATTCGTGAAAGTATATAGTCGTGAGCCGATGATTCCAATATTGGTATTGGGCGCTCAAGAAAGCCTTTAGATAAGGGCGATGGAACTAGAATTTCATAATGAAGAAAGGTTAGGTTCAATCAGCGAACTGAAACATGTAGTTGCCCCAAAGTGACCAAGAGGGGTGATGGAGTCGATGGTTGAGTAAGACTACTTTATGTGCTTATTAGGTGTTACTTGGATTGTGTTTTGATTAAAACATTTCACCTTAGTAATTTCCTTGCCTAACCGCATTAGCAAAACCCTAACCCGGACTTAACTGCGCATTTGGTAGATGGTGAACCATACAAGAGCAAACAAATATGTAGGCAACAATAACGTCGCCAACCACAACAATGACGCTAATATAAATAGGAATGGGGCACCTGGGGTTAACAATAACGATCACGCCTCTACACCCACTACCGACTTACCTGGAAATGTCAGAAATCAAATTTTGGAAGAATTAGGAAAGCTGAGGAGAACACGTCAGAATGAGAGGACACATTTATTCCCCGAGTTTCGTAAACAGAGACCGCCGATCTTCACTGGCGAACTCAATCCTAAAATTGCTGAAAATTGGATTAGACAAATTGAAAAGATGTTCAATACAATAGGAATAACTGAACACGTTGATAGGATTGCTCTAGCAGTTAACCAACTAGAAGGGGAAACAGATCATTGGTAGGCCTTGATTTGGGAATCCATGGACATCACCACAATGACATGGGCGCAGTTTAAGGAGTTATTTTTGAGGAAGTACTTCCTGAACACAGTCAAACAAGAAAGAATCTGTGAATTTCATAACCTAGAACAAGGCATGATGGCGGTGACCCAATATGTGGCAAAGTTCGAGGAGTTGGCGCATTATGCGACTCGATACGAAGCAAACAATGAAGACAAAGCATGAAAATTTGAATGGGGTCTAGACCCTACAGTTCAACGAAGAGTTTTGCCCATGCGACTTCCCACTTTTGCAGATGTGGTTGACATAGCACTTGATTCAAAACGAGAGGTGGCAGATTCCAAGAAGATTTGGAGTTTGAGGAAAGAAAACAATCAATTTGATATGGGATCAGAAAGGAATAATCGAAGGCATGCAGCACAAAAGTCGTATTCTAGGGAACCCCAACAACCCCAACAATCACAACAACAAAATCTGAAGGAAAATTTTCAAGCAAGACCAGCTGGGTTGATCCAGTGCTATCATTGTCAACAGATGGGACACAGTAGGTTTGAATGCCTCCAACTGGTCGGAATCGAGGAGAGTGCTCGGGAGCAAATACGAATGTTATCGGCGGGCAGCAACCATGGGTAACTAAGTCGGGAACTACTAGGCAACAAAATTACAAGGCAGAGAGCAATCAGAAATCTAGACCGATCAACAATCAAAGGCTAATAGGCAGAATATTTGCACTTCAAGGAGAAGAAAATTAACACCTCACTAAGCATTATCTTGACGAAGAGCAGTACACCACATATGAACCTAAGGAACCGCAGTACGAGCCATGGCTAACTTAGGAAAAATATAACTAGGATATTAGTTATAACTCTTTTGGATGACATTTTGTAATATAAATATAGACGATGTAAATTTCCTTTTGTTAATCTAGTTTTAAAACTCTCGAGTACATGCTTTATTCACCATATTCTTTCGTATCTGCTTTGTGGATGCAAACCCTTAAGAATTGTTTGTGTGTTTGATTTTCAATCTCCAAGGCATGAATAGGTCCAACTGCAAAATCATCTTGGGCACAGATTGATTGTCTATACACCAATTGTGATCAATGGCAACTAGAAAAATGAGACGACTTACATATTCATTGGGACGCTTTTATTGTTTAAGAGGGACAAACCAACTTCCTTTATTTCCACAAATCAACGAACGTAATGACACCAAAAACTTAGAGAATGATTATCAGGATACATTCATAGTGAGTATGTGGACTACTACATCAAAAACTAGCAGCAAGGGTTTTCGCATTGAAGCAACGACATCATTAGCTATACAACAAGCAGTTCAAAATTTTTGCAAAAAAAAAAAAAAGATCTAGATGATCAAAATACGTTGACAGAATCTACGGGGAAGACAATGATGCAATGCGGGTAAATTATCCACAACTTTTCGATGGCTTAAAATTTCGAGGACAAAATTTGTTTAGGGGATAGGTTATAGAGACCCTAATTTTTGTAACTACCTTTAAATCCCTAACATTGAGTTTCTTTTAATAAAGCCCTTGAATTTTTACTCAATTGCGTTTTAAACCCTAGAATCGAAAAGAATCTCAGATTAATCTGAGTAAACCCTAATTGATCTCGGTAGATTAATAATCACCTTTAAAACCCTAGTATTAATTATTAGACCCTATAATTACAGATTAATTCACTTTAAAATCTTAATTTCTGGTAACGTTGTTTTCACTCGGTTTGTTGCCTTTTTTTGCGCTTTAATTTAACAGGACCCGAATTTATTATTTTAACTTTTCTAGTAATAGTATATTAATAATAAATATCAAGGTTTCATAAATTTATAATTGGTCCCTATATACTTCTATTTTATTTTATTTCATTCCAAAACTTAATTGTAATATTTTATTAATTAATGTACTTGTGCCTATTATTTTGTGTATATAAATACAAATATCTCCTATATATATATATATATATTTGGAGCCCAATTATTTGGCCAAGTGATGGATGAAAGGGCCTTGATGGCTTTGATGGACAACTTTGACAAATTTGCACTTGTAAAACTTAGTCCCTAAGAAACCTTCCAATCCTTTCTCTATATATATGCACACTTCTCTCCATAATTTTACAGATTTTTAGCCATGCATTAGAGGAGTGAGAGAGAGTGATCTTGGAAGAGAGAGAGAGAGAGAGAGAGAGAGAAGAGAAGAGAAGAAGAAAAAGAAGAATTGTGTTGACTCTTGTACAACAAAGGTAAACCTACATCACCTCTTCTCTCAAATTCTTTTACCACTTGTTTTTCCCCTCCTAATACATGCTATTTGTATATATATATATATATATATATGTTGTAGTCTAGGCCTACACTCTTACATAAATGTGTATTAATCAAGAAATGTTGTGCTTCTCTTTTTTCTTAAATTTCCAGCAGTAATTCTTTTACCTCTCTTGAATTTATTTTCCTATCAAAACTTCATAAACTCAAAATTTGTTTTTATGGGGTAACATTTGGTATGTCTAGAGTATGTGATAATTTTGGTAAGACCTAAGGATGTATTTTTTAACCTAAATAATTTTTCTAAGTTTTTTACTCACAAAATTAGAAAAACAGTCAACTTTCTCTATTTTTAGAAACTTCCAAAAAAATAAACGTGGGTCCACTTTTTTGTCAAAATCTTAATCTTGGTGTTATATTCCAACTAAAATTTGTTTGAACTCAAGAGAGTGAGAGGTTTGAGAGAAAAACCGATTTGTGTAACAGTCAACGAATGTGGATAGATCTTGATAATTCTGAATTATCTTAAAATCTAAAATACCTATCATACTTTTGTAAATTGAGTTTGAAACTAGAGTCATTTATCTACAAACTCACATGAGGCCAGGTACTTAGGGCCGATAAAAGTATTTTTTCCATAATTATTTTCCAACTGGTTCAAATATGATTTTCTGGACATTTGTGTTAATGTGGTCTTAATTGTTTTCCAACTCTTATGTGCTATGTTTCTTGAATGTTTAAGTCTTGATATGTAAACTACAATAAATTATGAATTTGTTTTACCATGCATAAATTACTTTATGTTTAGTTTGGATTCATAATTATCTTGATCATGCTTTGCTATAACCAAGAACATAATGCACTTCATAAAGGGGAAATCAAATAGGATGGTAAAAGGTTGCGATCATTGTAGTAAATTTTATGAGATAATGAACAATGGATTCAAGAGTATAATATAGTGGAATATGTTCCATTTTTGTGAAGTCTTGCGCAAGTGTGTTCTCGAATCCTAACATGGCACGAGAGGTATTTTGCCTGCTTAACGGAATTGGGAGGCATAAGGGTGGCAGTGAGGGTCTCACACAACGAGGGTATCCCTAGAAGCCCATTTTCTTGGGGCAAACTGTGATGTCACCACTCGGATATGTAACCTAGGTGCGTGGGCATCATTGGTAATTGTACGGTAAGTGACGCACTGGTGGTTATGCATTAAGCGACGCATTGGTATTGTATTAACCAAGGGGGAGTCAGAATTGCCTGTGGCTAATGTTAGTAGTTAGGTAGGAACGACATTCCGTTGGGAGTTGCCGAGAACTAACTTAATTGACTATTATTCTTGAGAACCGAAATTGAATATAAGCTCTACTCAATTATTGCTTTCACTTTATGTTATGATCATGCTGTTATTTTACTTGTGTATTTAGAATGGGAAAAAGGATGGGGTGTGGGTATTTACTAGGCATTCCAAGCTCATAGCATTTTATGCCAGGTGAAGGTGAGTTTTACACCAAGAACAGAATCCCTAAAAGCTTTGAGAAACCATGGCTACCCTAGAGATTAGATTCTATATTTACTATATTTTGGATAATCTTTTTGTATCAAGAAACTGATCTATATTTAATGACTTGAAGAATTTTATCTGTAACTATTATCAATATTTTCCTTTAGTGTAATTATTTATATTTTGTGCTTAATTATTAGTATAATGTTGTGTATCCGCTAGTTAAATCCCAGTGTATTGTTATATTATATTAGCGATGTTACCAAAATTTGGGGCATCTTATTTCTTATGCTCGAGCGATCTTGGCTCAAGCGGTCTTTTGGTCGCTCGAACAATATTTTGGTCACTCGAGTGATTTGCGCGTATATCAGTTCGTAAAACTCACATATTCAATCATTTTCTCATCTCATACTCTCTCTCTACACTCAAAAACCTAGATTTACTCTCTCTCTAGAACTCATCTTCTACCTTCAAATACATTACTATCCATTGATCTCTACACCCTAGTCCCTTTGATAAAAAATAAAAATAAATAAAAAAATGTAGAGCGCACCTAGAGCTTCATTTTAATCAAAACAAAGTTGATTTTCGACTTCGTCGAGGTTTCTTCACTCTCTCCCTTGCTATCTAGCTTTGAGATAGATTTCCCCACATTTTTGTATGGTTTTTAACTTGGCTATTTGCTTTTCTAAACAATATTGTGATTTGGAAATTTTTGAACAAAATCTAGGGTTTTGGTTTAAAAATCAAAAGATGGGTTTTCAAATAGGTTCTTAAATATGATTTTGAGTTTGTAAATGTGGTTGAGTTATGATAAAATGGTAGATTTTTATCCTTGGAATTGGATTATAAAGGAAATGGGATTTTGTTGTAAAATGTGAATATTTGATTTTTTAAAGAGGAAATGGAAATGATGGGTTTTTTGAAATTAGAATGATGATGATGGTGGTGGTGGTGGTGGTAATGGAGTTGGACACGCATTATCACTCCCATCTTGAAATTTTGAAAAGTTTATTTTTATTGAAAATTATCTATCTATTTAGAGATATCTGTTTTGGGCTATCAATGAAGGATAACTATGATTGTTGTAGAAATTGCATGAGAATTAGGAGAATTGAAACTAATTTCTCATCCATTTGCATTGAGCATTGTTGCATACTTAAACATTGAAAATGTATATTGTTTTGAGAAAAAAGGGATAAATACCTTGTTGAATCTAGGTAAAGGGTGTGGTTGTGGGATTATGTTGGCCTGTGTATCCTTGGTGAAAGTCTAGAAACTTGCGCGGTTAGGGGCCAAGCCTTCCGATTAATACTGGTAAAAATGACATTGGTAATGCTTGTGTAGCCTACTAGCAGACACGTACCTAGAGATTTCCAGTGTTTGTAATCATTGTCCTGTTTTCTGTTGTAAAGGAAATGTTTTCATGAATTGTGATATAAACTTGGCATGGCATGGTTTTTGGAAAAAGATATAAAATGTTTAGCTTTATTAAGATTCATACACTGCATTAGAGTATCTCTACTGGGCTTTGGTTCACCATATGTAGAAAACCATTTTCAGGTACTGATGATATGCCTCTGCCAAGGCCATAGCTTGGGAGGACTTGGAACCAAGAGCTTCTTTTTGTTATTGTTGTAATTATTTTGTACAAGCCTAGGATTTAAACTATATTGAGTTAAAACTCACTTTTGTTGTAACCAAGCATCGTCTTGGAAAGTGTAGCCATTAGGGCATTAATTTATCTATTTTGACTTTTATTTCATATCATTTGCTTATGACACATGCTGTAGATTCAAGGTTAGGGCTTATGAATGTATAATTGCATGTGCCATCTTTTGTAAAATTGAATCATATGAATGTAAAGTTGTCATATTCAGATATGTATTATAAATGGATAATTATTGTGAGATGGTATTATTGTTATTTATTTCAGGCGTTACAACTTGGTATCAAAGATGACCAGCTTTGAATACTTTGGTATCGTGGGATGTGGTTTTTATCACAACGGGTTATCTCACTAGTTAAAATTTGAAATAGACTGGTATGCTATGTGATAACATGCTTACGTGGCTAAGTGGGTATGAAACTAAATTTCTAAGATGTTGATTGGGTCTACGAGTTTCTAGAAGTCCTGTTAGAAGTGCACTTGATCACTACTATTTCTAACTGAAAGTCTGGCAACGTCGCAGAACAAGCATTATCTAGAAATGAAGTTCGTATGCGTTTATGTGACTACGTGATTATGTAGAGTGAAGTAATTGTTGTCCACCGCATTATGACATAAGTGAGTTTAGCTTCGACACATTTGTGAATGTGCCAAGCTCTTGCGTTACCTTCATTAGGATGTTAGGACATGATAGTGGTAGGCATGGCAGGCCTAAACGGCAGAAAGTGTCGTTATCGGATGATATTCCGGCATAGGAGAAAGGGGTTGGTTAGGCTAGTATGGCCAAACTAGTTGGTTAGCAAATGGGCACTTTGGCCAGTGAAATGGCCGGAGCCTTGCGGGAATTCATGGACATTCTCAAAGCTGAGAATCAAGTCTAGGCCCATGTTGCTGAAACAGGGCCATCCTTTTTGAAGAGGGAGTTCTTCCGGTTTAATCCAGATGAGTTTTTGGGGGATCTGAATGAGCCATTGAAGACAGATAAGTGACTAAAGTAGATGGTGAAGACGTTCGAGATGCTTGGCATCGAGGACGATGGGCTGAGAATGACCTTGGCATCTTTCCAATTAAAAAGAGATGCGGGTCAGTGGTAGAAGTACATGCGTGGGCGCATTAGGGTGACTTGGAAGGCCTTTGTCAACGCTTTTAGGATAAGTTCTTACCTCCCACTACTAGGGAGAAGTTGAGAGAGCAGTGATTTGAAACTCAAGCAGCTTGACACACTAGTGGCCGAGTTTGAGACTGCCTTTACTAGTTTGTCAAGGTTTACACCGGAACTTGTGGCGACGGAGGAACACCGTTACATTGAGTTCGAGAAGAGGTTGAGGACCGGGCTTCTTTTCAAAGTGGTTGGGTCCATGATTAGGGACTACAAACGCCTCGTGGAGGCGGCGGCTCATCTTGAGACCGTGGTTTAGTCAGAGGAGGAATGGATAAGGAGCTCTAGGCAGAGGAAATACGAGGGTCAGGGAGAGAATCGAGACAGCAAGAGATAGAGGGGTTCTACCTCACAGTAGTCCTTGGGAGCACAATCCAGATCCACTTTTCCTGTACCAAGTTCTGGGTTACGAAGAGGTAGTCAGGGGTGGGATTGTTTGTTTCAAGTGTGGTCTATTGGCCACAAGTCTTTGGTTTGCCCGCAGAGGGGAAGAGGGCAACAGTCTGCACCGTCTGCGGCTCGTTCATAGAGCTAGAGTCAGGAGACAAGGCAACCGCCCACTTGTTATTAGTATGGGCAATCGGGGCACATGAGAATGTTTTTCCCTTAGTCAGGTGGCACATCTGGTGCCTTTGGTTCGAAGAAGACACAAAGCCATCAGCCTACACCATCAACTCTAGCCTCGAGGCCAATTAGGGAGCCTTTTTCGTTCAGTCAGTGTTTCAGACTTATGCTCTGAGAGGTGAGCAGGTAAAGTAGAGACCTATAGGGTGTGTATGCTGTTACCACACCAAATTTGTTACCAGCACCTTCAGTAGTGAAAGGTAACTTCTTGTTGTGTAATTCTATTGCCAATGTGTTAATTGCTACTGGTGCATCCTATTCTTTCATTTCATCTACATGCGCATCAGTATTGGGGTTAGAAGTAGCTTAGTTAGTGTCTCCACTCAGGGTAGAGTCACCAGTTGGTAGTGAGGTTATATTGGACCAGGGGTGTCAGGGTTGTGAGATAGTGGTTGCCGGTCACCAACTTCCTTTTGCTTTTGTGCTAATTGATATGTTGTTTTCAATGTTATTTTGGGCATGGATTGGTTGTCATCTTATCTAGCCATTATAGACTATTACCGTCAGAGAGTTACGGTATGTACCTCGGGTGGTGATTGCTTTTATTTCTTGGGGGACCGAATTGATAAAGCTTTGTTACTAGTGTATGATCCGCATGGCCGGGGCGAGCTTAGTCTCGTTCTTGCTGCTTTTTTGGGTGTTGAGAGTGATGTGGTCCAAGTTGAGCTGCCGAGGGTAGTTTGTGCTAGGATCTTACTAGTTTACCGCCTTACCATGAGATCGAGTTCTCTATTGATTTAGTGTCTATCACGACACTGATTTCCATGGCACCATATAGATTTGCACCCGTTGAGTTAAGTGAGTTGAAGATTCAACTCCAAGAATTGCTAGATGAGGGCTTTATCCGCCCTAGTACTTGTAGACCACCCGAACTCCGCTCTGCGCGCGAGGGCGCGAATTGGGTTCTAGCTACTACAGTTCGGACTCCTGTGACGGTTCTGAATCTAATCTCACAAAGTGCAATGTAAGACTGATAAATCACCAAAGAGTCCAAATCCAGCAAATCGTTTTGGAAAATCGATTTTAATCAAAGTACCAAACATGGACTGCTTTGCCAGATTTCAGAGTCGCCACCTAAATATTTTGTTTTTAGGAAATTTAGGAAACCCTGACTCGTGCCTAAGGCCACATGTCCGTCATCTCCAAAGTTGCCTCAGCTCGAGAACTTGGGTACGAGAGGGGAAGGTCCTGAAATGAGCACCCCCGCTCGCCCGATCTAAGGATCGGTCTCTACTAACATGATATGTTATTTTGAAAACACATGTGTTCTTATTCCAATTTTAGCTAACTTTCTACATGATGCACATAGCATACAAGTATAGACTAAATCACTCGATTTGGATCAAAACATCTCATGTTTGTTTGTTTGAAAATGGTTTGAAAGTGCTACTTGCAAGTAGGCTAAAACGCGAATTTGCCACCAAACAAGGTGGGCTTAGAAAACATGATTTGCCACTCTCAAGTGGACTTAAAACGCACATTTTGATGAATTGTTCCAATTCAAGCAATGAAGCCTTCATCCACAGGCATTCATGCAGTTAAACACTTAAGCAGTTAGCCTCATGGCAAGCATGCTATCATGGCAGTCACTTACACACATGCAAGGATGCTAAAACATAAACACTCACAGTGTACTCCGAGCCAAAATAGAAACCAATTAGAAATCATTGCATGATCTTAATTATACAAGATGCCTAATGCAACACATGCAAAATGTAACTAAAATAGGCTCGGCTATCTAGAATGGTATATAAATGCAACACTCGATAACATGCTTTGAAACACGTATTCAAGAAAGTGTATTAAAGTACAATGCAGTTTGTATGATACGCCGAGCCCGGTGCATGTAAGACAAAATGAATGATGCACACATGCAAACATAAGTATGCTAATTGAAACATGCCCTAAAACTAACCATCAAAAGCTAGTAAATAAAAGGGAGAAAGACGTGAGGTTGGAAGAAATTCACACACTTATGCACACTTATTACAACATTTGCCCTCTCGACGGAGGGTCTGAATAAATAATACAAGCTAGCTACGCTAAGCTAAGCTACTTAGCTAATCTAATAATCTAATTAGACTAATTATTACACAACACAAATTGAATAACTAGCTACAGCTAATTATTACAATACTTTAACTAATTAATCAAATTAACTAATCATGGTAACTAACTAAGCATGTGAGGTATGTGAACTAGGTTGCCACAACTCTGCCTTGAATAGTGAAGGATGCATGCTTGATCGCCTCGCTCGGAAATTCATTGCTGTGCCCAGAATTGCCTCTGTTTGCATTTGATTTGATCTTAGAACATTGCACAAACTTCCAAATTACTTCTGCTCCAACATGGGGACCTCCTGGTGGGCTGCCGACCAGGAAAGGGTGGTGTAGACCACCTGTAGACCAGAAAAACTGGTTGTAGACCAGAAAAAGTGGTCGGCCGACCACCTTTACTGGTTTGCCGACCAGAAAATCTGCCAAACTCCAGTTTTGCTGCAACAGAGAACAAGAAGGGGCATAGCAGTGTATTTGCAAGATATGTGTGCACAACCACCCTCCCTATCATTTCTCAAGCTCAAGGGAGTGCAGTACTCGACTCTCGGGCCACCAACCGAGCATCGCAATGCACGATGGCCGAGAAGCCAAGTTTGCACGAGTTAATGTCAATGAATGCACAAATAACACATAAGGGCCTCCACCTCTATCATGCTTGATCAAGAGGGTTGGCGACCGAGAAATGAGGCGCGTTTCATCACTTCAAGTATAAAACGCCCCTCGTTTCTCGTGTTTGGATCAACATCCGATCCAAACACAATGCAATGCAACAACATTCCAAACACAATGCAATGCAACAACATGCAATCCATCAATGCTAATGTGGCATGCACAAGGTTCCATCATATAAGCAATGCATGCATGGTATGTTTGGAGGCTAAAGCATCAAAGCAAGTAAAGAGCATCATACAAGAGGCCTGCAATACAATGCTCAATGGACTTAAACCCACCCCAAATAGACCTCATGCATGCCCAAACAATGACCAAAACATCAAAACTTAGGCACAAAAAGGCAAAGAACACATGCTCATTTGTTTGCTCTCAAGCAAGGCACAAAGCTCACTTTTCAAACACATTGAAAGAGCAACATATATGAGAGCATAGCATAGGTACAAGCACTAAAATCATGTGCCAAGGGATGACATATCATGCAAGCAACACAAGTATGGCATACTAGAGTCCTAAAACATGAAAGCTAGTGAGGTACAAAACACTAGGACTATGCAATACAATGCTCAATGGATTAGACCAACCCCAAACAGACCTCATGCATGCCAAAATAGTGGCCAAAACACTCTGAAATGATAGCATTGAAAGCAAGAAAATGCATGTTCATGCATTGGCCCATAAATAAGGCATAAGGCATAACTCTTAAACACAATTAAAGAGTAATAAACATGAGAGTTTAGGAAGACTATATACTCTAAATCATGTGAGAAATGATGTCATATCATGCATATATCACAAATGAAGCATGCTAGGAGGCTCAAAGCTTAAGGCTAGCAAAGGCACTTGCACCATAGCCATATCAAGCAAGCCCCAAAGGGCCAAGATGACTCAAAACAGTCCCAAGGCAGGTCAAAACAATGCTAGAAACATGCTTGAACATAGCTAACATATGCTAGAATGGGAGGTATAAAACATGACGCATGCAAGGCCAATGAGCATGATTACACTACACCTACCAAAACCAAACATGAGGTGACTTTACCAACAAAAATTAGAGTTGTAACATGGTAAAATAACACCAAAAACACATTGAGATGGTAGCCCAAAAAGCTTAGGCAAGCATGCATGCCAATTGGCTCATGATTGAGGCATAAAGCATAACCCTCCAAAAGCATTGAATGTGTGAAACATGAGGGAGTATGACTATACTACACACACTGAAATCATGTTAGAAATGAGGCCAAAGCATGCAAACAACTCAAGTAAAGCATGCTAGATACTTTGAAACTCAAAACTAGTGAGCAAGATTGAACTATGGCTATACAAAGCAAGGTCCGAATCATCAAGAACACTTAAAAAAGAGCTTAAGCATGGAAAAACATGAGTAAAAGCTTGCTGGAGTGGAGCCAAAAACATGCTAAAATGATGGTCCAAAGCATGATGCATGTTAAGGCTATAGGGAGGATTGCACCACAAGGATATGAAGCATGCAAGAGGCAATCAAACCGACCCAAAACAGAGCTACATCATGCTAAAATAACACCAAAAACATGCTGAGATACCAAAATAGGCTAGCATGATGGATCAAAGCATTGAGCACACAAGGCTAAATGGCAAGATTACACTACAAGTGTAAAAAGCATGCTTGAGGTGACTCAACCAAGCCAAAGCAGAGTTATGCCATGCTGAAATAATGCCAAAAATAAGCTAAGAACAAGCCAACACATGCTAGACAAACATGATCAACATGAGGCCATCAACACAAGCAACCAAGACACAAGGAGAGGAGATGACCCCCTCCTATTTGGGCCTCAAAACACACTTTCCACCACTGAAATTCCTCTGGAATTCAGTGGTTAAAAGGCCAAGAGAAGGTGATCTCAAAGGCCAAAAGAGATGGCTCAAAACAAGGCAAAATAAGGCACAAAAGGGGGTAGACCACCCCCAACACCAAAGAGGCCTCCAACAAACACTTTAAGCACTTGAAAATGAAGCTTTTTGCAGTTTAAAGTTAGGCCTAAAACATCATGCAAATAGGGCCAAATAAGCAATGAAAACAAAGCTTTAAAGAGGCTAAAGACTCACCCTTGAAGCACAACTTCAAAACAACAACTTCAGAGGCAAAAACCAAGCTAAAACCACTCAAATGCAACCTCCAAGAACCTCAGCTCAATAGTGAAGGTGTTTCACTAGGTGCTTTAGTGCAAAAGTGTGAAGAAATAACATTTTTGAGCACAAAATAACACAAATATAGAGAGAGAGGGAGAAAACAAGAGAGAGAGATATATGTATAACCCTAAACAAATTTTTTGAACCTGGAAAAGCGAGAGAGAGTGTAGACGTCCACGAACGTCCCGGGAGGGAATCCCATTTTGTTCATTTGGGCTCACTACAGTTCAGGACTCAATGTCACGATCCTGTATCTAATCTCGCAGAGTGCAATGCAAGACCGATGAATCATCAAAGAGTCCAAATCCGGCAAATCATTTTTGAAAACAAATTTTTTTTAAAAAAGTGCCAAACATGGACTGCTTTGCCAGATACAGAGTCGCCACCTAAATATTTTATTTTGGGGAACTTAGGAAACCCTGACTCGTTTGCCTAAGGCCACGTGTCCGTCATCACCAAAGTTGCCTCGGTTCGGGAACTTGGGTACGATTGGGGAAGGTCACTTCGTGAGCACCCCCGCTCGCCCGATCAAAGATCGGCCTCTACTAACCATGATATCTAGTTTTGAAAACATTATGTGCTCTTATTCCGGTTATTAGCCTAGATTTACTATGTGATGCGCACAACATACAAGTATAGACTGGATCGCCTGAATTGGAACGAAACATCTCATGTTGGTTTTGAAAACGGTTTGCTACTCGCAAGTAGGCTAAAATGTGGATTTGCCACCCTCAGGTGGGCTTAGAAAACAAGATGATTTGCCACTCTCAAGTGGGCTTAAAACTCACAGTCAATGCATTATTCCAATTCAGATAATTCAACCTTCACTCACAGGCATTCAGGCAGGTATATCATATAAACACATAGCCTCATGGTAAGCATGCTATCATGGTAGTCACTCACACACATGCAAGGATGCTAAAGCATAAGCACTTACCGAGTACTCCAAGCCAAAACAGAAGTTATGTTAGAAATCCATGCATGATCCTAACTATACAGAAATGCCTAATGCAACACATGCAAAAATGCAACTACAATAGGCTCGGCTATTCTAAGGATGGCATGTGAAATGCTACAACTAACAAGTATTCAACTCGGAATTGAAATACAATGCAGTTAGTATGATGCGCCGAGCCCGGTGCATGCAATACAGATGAATGATGCAAAACATGCAAACATAAGTATGCTAATCGAAACATGCCCTAAACTAACCATCATAAGCTGGTAAATAAAAGGGAGAAAGACGTGGGGTTGGAAGACGTACATCACACACACGCACACTTATTACACAATTGCCCTCGCTCGGAGGGTCCGAATAAATAATACAGTCCGAATAAATAATTAACTACTCTAGCTAATTAAATATTACAAAATCCTAATTAATTAACAAATTAACTAGGAAAGCGAAATAAACTAAAATGAAAATCCATGGACCGCCTCAGCTCTGTTCTGAATGATGAAAGATACATGCATGCTCGAGTCGCCTCATCGAAAAATTCCTCGCGATGCCCCAATTTGCCTCTATTTGCAATTAATCCCGGAATGCTGTGCAAAGCTCTAGAAGGCTGCGGGTTTCTGGTTTGCTGCAACAAAGAGCAAGAAAGGGGCATGGCAATGTATTTTCACATATGTATGCACGCCTCGATCCTCGTGCCACCAATCACGCATCTTGATGCATGATGGCCGAGGAGTCGAATTGCACGACTCGATGTGAAATGAATGCACATGACAACACAACAAGGCCTAGACTCCATCATGGGTAATCCGGAGTGTCGGCGATTGGGAATTGAGACACGTTTCGTCACTTTGAGTACGAAACATCCCTTGTTTCCCGTGCTTGGGCTAACTCCTATCCTAAACACAATGCAATGAGATGGCATACACAATGCGACTAACATGCAACCTAGCATACGCAATGCTATGGACTAAAATGGCATACACAATGCACGCGACATAACATGTCATACATAATGCTCTAACATGCAACCTAGCATACGCAATGCTATGGACTAAAATGGCATACACAATGCACGATGGACTTACACCAATATGAGTGGACCTCAGCCACACTCACATCAGTGGCCATTAGATGAAAATGAGACAACCGAAATGCGTGCACACATGCACGAATACCAAGGACTGAACCTAAGGCATCAAATGCCACTCTACCAAAGCATGGCAAGGGATGAGAGATGGCATACAAACATGCAATTTCCAGCACTGAAATATGATGCGCAATGGTCCCGAATCATGGAAATATGGCACCCAATGCATGAAATAGGCCCCGAAACTTAAAACTAGGCAAATGCATTGAACCACAAGTATGCAAAACAAGCATTATTTGATCATGAGGCATGAAAACAGAGCCAAGGCAGTCCAAAATAAGCACAATATCAGTTCCAAGCATGGCCTAAAAGTGCTCACATGAAGGGCTAAATCAACATGCAACCTAGGCTAGTAAGCATGGTTTACATGGCATGTATATGAAGCATAGGAGAGGTCACAAAACCAGCCAAAAACAGAGACGTAGCATGTCAAATAAACCCCAAATAACCACTGAAATGCATCCAATGCATGCAAAAATGATGAGCTCCTTTGGAGGGCCATGCAAGGGGTTACTCAACACATACAAGATAAACACTTAGCATGGAAAAACCAACTCTAGAAATCAATTATGAAAGCCCTAAAACTCACCAAAAAGGCCCTGAAATTGGTCAACAAAACATGCAATGAAAGGTTCCCTTGAAAGGCCTTAACGAGGATTACTCCACACATGCATGAGGGACATAAAATATGGCCAAAAAGGCCTCAGAAAGAGCCAAGGAAGACCTCAAAACTTACATAATAGGGCCTGAAAAGTGACTTCAAAGCATGCAAGATGGAGCTCCTTTGGAAGGCCAAAAAGGCCAACAAACAAGACAAGGAGAGAGGGGGGCACCCCCCTCTGATTTTAGCTCTCAAAAATACATCTAAGCCACTGAAAATCCACTAGATTTCAGTGGCTAAGAGGCCAAACCAAGACCAATGCGAATGCTCTAATGCATAGCCCTAATCATGAGGAAATGAAGCATGCCAAAAGGAAAATGACCCCAAACACAAAAATTCCCTTAATCAAACTTCAAGAGGGACTCAAAATAAGACTTTTTTTAGTTCATGGAAAATCTTGAAAATGCTTGAAAGTAAGGCTAAGATATCATGCAAAATAAGCCCTAAAAGAGAGATGAAGCATACAAGGATGTAGGAGACCTCAAACAGAAAAGTATCCTTAATTAAACTTCAAGAGGGGCTCAAAATAAGACACTTTACAGTTTATAACAAAACCCAGAAATGCTTGCAAATAGGGCTAAGATAGGAAGCAAAAAAATGCAAGAAAAGGGGAAATGGAGACTTACCCTTGTAGACAATGACTCCAGCAGCTTCTGGACCAAGGAAGTGAGCTCTCAACCTCTGCAAATCAACTCCAAGATGCTTGGATGGATGGTGGAGGTGTTGTGCTAAGGGTTGGTGTGCAAATGGCTAAGAATATTAGGGTTTTTAGGGCTTAAGTGTAAAGATATATATAGAGAGAGAGAGGTGTATATGCCTTCAAAATTGTTGAACCCTTGCAAATAAAGATCAGCTTCTCCTTTATAGAGGAGAGGCTCTAAAGCTTCTCTAAGAAGCCTCAAATATCCTCCATACACGTGTATGGAGGATGCTCTAAATGGCCTCCAGCTGGCACAGCTGTAATGCATTCAAAGAGAGCAAAAAGCAGATGGCAGGCCAACCAGTTAAGGTGGTCGGCCGGCCACCCCCCCTGGTCGGCCGACCAGGGGTCAAAAGGGTCAAGGTGAATTTCTGGTCGGCCATACCAGAAAGGTGGCCTCCCAGATGAGTAGAATACAGCTGCATGGTGAAAAACCAGAAAATGTGACCCAGGAGAGAGGAAAATCAGCTTTTTAGCAAGGTTCAAAAGGGTCAAGAAGAAATACTGGTCAGCCTACCCATATTGGTGGCCTCCCAGGTGTGCACAACACAATGATGGTATGAAAAACCAGAAATTATGGCTCAAAAGTGAGAAAAACCAGCTTTCTGTCAGAAAAACTGGCTGGAGGAGAGAGAAAATAATTTTTGAAAGAATTGCTGGTCTCCCACCATCCTACCACCTTCCTAGCAATGAAACAAAGGTCCATACCAAAAATGAACCCAAACCGATGCAAAACGAGAGTTCGGGGGCCAAAACGCGTGGCCCGGGGCCTCGAAAACAGGCTGTTAAGCACCGGAGGTGGCGTATGATCACGAAGGTGGTCTCCCGGGCCACAGTGTCCCTCTAGGGAGAGGAAACAAGGTGTGTGCCAAAAATTGGAGCAAACGGAGGTAGTTAAGCGGTCTCGAACCGAGGTACACGGCCGACGGCTCCGAAAATCGGAAACTGGCCTCCAAACGGGAAAAAATGGCCTACGACCACGAAACGTAGCCTACGGCCACTGAGAGATAGTCTACGAGACCTCTCCCTCCCTTCGGGAAGAGAAAACAGAGAAAACGGGACCTGGTTCGCAAACCGAGACAGAGCACAAAAGAGCCCGGAAGTCCGGAGGCAAGGCTCGTAGCCGAGACTCTAAAACTCCAGAATGAGCACAATATGCATTATCACCGAGCGCTCAATCGGTGACGTCTGAGTCTTAAGGTCGGTCAAAAATGGGGTGTCTACAGAGAGCCTCCCTCTTATAGAAATCCAAGCCTCAAGCTTGTCGAACAAGCTAGAGACTTGAAGCAATCCCTCCATACACGTGTATGGAGGATGCCTTCTGTGCCCAACAGCTGGCACAGCTGGTAAGGAAAATATCTGCAGAAAATGCAAGATGGCCGCCGACCAGTTAAAGTGGTCGGCCGACCACTCCCATTAGTCGACTAACTAGAAAAAGTGGTCTACAGGGAAAGAAACTGGTCGACAAGGGGGAGAGAGGGTCTGCAGGGAGAAGGGAAGGTGATGGCAGGCTGCCAACCACCTTAGGTGGTCCACAGACCACCCACCCTAGCTGGCCGACCACAAAAAGTGGCTGGCAGGGAAGAAAAGTGGTCTACAGGGGGAGAAACTGGTCTACACCCCTGTTCCACCCTCCAGGCAAATGATAACAAGGTTTGGTTCAAAAACAAACCAAAAATGAAGCAAGACAAGAGTCCGCAAGGCGAGGCACTCAGCCAGAAGCCCTAAAAACTAGTCTACGGGTACAAAAAGTAGCCTACAAGAGGGAAAGGTAGTCTATGGCTACAAAAAGTGGCCTACAGGCCTCTGTTTCCCTTTAGGCAAAGGCAGCAAGGCATGGTCCAGAAATCGGGCCAAGAGGAAAAAGTTAAGAGGTCCCGAGACAAGGCGCTCAGCCGAAGGCTCCAGAAACTCAAAACGAGCACAAACATGCACAATCATCAAGCGCTCAATCGATGACATCTGAGTCTTAAGGTCAGTCAAAAATGGGGTGTCTATAGTTGCCCCTCTTGGACAGAATCGGAAGTCATGAAATGACGGGAGTGGATGTCAAAGCCTAGAGACGACCCATTTTTGACAGGCCGAAGACTTAGACAAAACAAGCAAGATAACAAAGAGATGCGCCCGTAGGCAGGGGCAAAATGCAAATAACATGCACAATGCAGAACATAACTTATGATTATGCAAAGAGGGACTGTGATGAGGCATTTATGCAAAATAAATTAACATTTTAAGCGAATGTTATGCAAAAAAATGCTATAGCAAACTCGTACATAAGCATGTAAACATGGACCAAACTACATCTCATGCAGAAAGGATGTAAGAAAATTATGCGATCTTAACTACGACTTACGCAGGAAAGACTAAAAGCGACTATCGGGAACACCCAAAGTCTCAAACGAAACACCTTCTAGCGTATCAAACGCAAAAGGAGAAAGGCATCCAAACGTGTGTCAAATGCGAAAGGAGAAAGGCATCCAAATGCGTGTCAAACGCGAAAGGAGAAAGGCACGTCAAAATGCGTGTCAAATGCAAGAGGAGAAGGGTACGTCCAAACGCATGTCAAATACAAGTGGAGAAGGGTAACCGAACGCGTGCCATACGCGAACATGTGTGATGGATAGCAGTCAAACTGAACCGGAACTTCTCTTGAATGAACCGTACATACAATATCATCTGGTTTCACCAAGTTCAAATGAACCGTACATACAATATTATGCCTACATAAAAGAGAGATTTTGACAGGTACAATGTAATAGGAACACATGATCAACGCTATATCAAAATACAATTTCAATACAAGATAAACGCGTGCACATATGATGCCAATGGAAAGGTGCATAACAATGCATGGAAGATGTGCATAACAATGCAAGTGAAACGGTGCATAACAATGCAAGTGAAGCGTGCATAACAACGCAAGTAAAACAATGTATAACAATGCAACTGGAATGTGCATAACAATGCAAGTAGAACCGTGCATAACAATGCAACTGGAACGTGCATAACAATGCAACTAGAGTATGCATAACAATGCAAGTGAAGTGTGCATAACAATGCAACTAGAACCGTGCATAACAATGCAAGTGGAAGGTGCATAACAATGCAGCTGGAACGTGCATAACAATGCAAGTGTAACGTGCATAACAATGCGAATGAAGTGTGCATAACACTGCAAGGAATGGTGCAAAACAATGCAAGTGGAGTGTGCATAACAATGCAAGGGGAACGGTGCATAACAACGCAAGTGAAAAGGTACATAAAACGTGCATGACAACGCAAGTGAAGAGGTGCATAACAATGCAACTGAAGTGTGCATAATAATGCAAGGAAAACGGTGCATAACAATGCAAGTAGAACCGTGCATAACAATGCAATGGGAACGTGCGTGACAACGCAAGTGAAGGCGTGCATAACAATGCAACTAGAGTGTGCATAACAATGCAAGGAAATGGTGCATAACAATGCAAGTCGAACGTGCATAACAATGCAAATGAAGTGGTGCGTAACAATGCAAGTCAAGTGTGCATAACAATGTAGCTGGAAGGGTGCATAACAATGCGAGTAGAGTGTGCATAATAATGCAACTGGAACGTGCATGACAACGCAAGTGAAGAGGTGCATAACAATACAACTGAAGCGTGCATAACAATGCAAGTGAAAAGGTGCATAACAATGAAACAGGAACGATGCATAACAATGCAAATGAAGTGTGCATAACAATGCAACTGGAACGTGCATGACAACGCAAGTGAAGAGGTGCATAACAATGCAAGTGGAACGATGCATAACAATGCAACTGGAACGATGCATAACAATGCAAATGAAGTGTGCATAACAATGCAACGCGTCATACGCATTCTGTGCACAATAACAAAACATTTTCAGTGCAACATCAATAGCATGTTTGAAGTAAAATGTCGAATAAGAAAATCCACGCCTTAACGAGACCAATTCAAATGCAACCTCCGATTTACCTCTCGGAGGGGTCACAATGTACTTAAAAAGGATACACCTTGCTCTTGACAAGTGACGATGAGCCATGCATCGAAGATGTGAATTGAAGTTCCCGCGGGGACATTTTGAGTCGAAAATAGTGAACTTTTCTTGCACTTTCTCGAGAGACAAGGACTCCAATCAGCATAAAAATACACAAAGAGGACAATGGGACCCTAAAGACCACCTTGGAGGGCTGCCGACCGCTTAAACCACCTGTAGACCACCTGTAGACCACTTAGGTTGTCGGTCGACCTGAAAACTGGTCGGTCGGTCCTTTAAATACACAACTCCAAACACATTTGCTCACACCCTCAAGGCCGAAATTCACTCCTCTTCCTTCTAGACCCTTTTCCGTCTTAGATCCGAGCTTTGCACACGTTTTCCAACGCCCCACACGAAGTTGATTCGCGAAAAACTTTCGATTTCCTTCACTTTGAACCGAACATAATTTGTTTTCGGAGCTTCTTTCTCCATTTTCACCACTTGAGGTATGTTCTCCTCGAAGTTTGGCACCTTTCCCAGGGGTTGACTTTCTTTGACTTTTTCTCTTCTCGAGAGTTGACTTTTGTTGCCTTTTGGCAATTTTAGCTCATTTCGCTCATTTTTGCTCATTTTGCACCTTCTTTTCAAATGGCTGACGATGCTCCATAAGACGAGGGTCCTCCGGGTATGGAGAGGGAGCCTGACATCATTCTGCTGCCGCCTAGGATCCGGTCCTTCGACCTTACGACATACCCTCCCGAGGAGCACATCTTGCCACCTAGCACTTTTCATCATTTTACAGACTTTGCACGACGAGCACCCAAGGACTTGCTACTACGGGAGCCAGAGTCTCACCTGTCTCACTACGCGCCCGAGGTGTATAATGCACTCTTGCATTTTCTGCGATGTATTTTGTATTTCTTGCACACTTCATGCTTTCGCTCTGTATTTTATTTGCTCATTCAGAACACATTTACATACATAACACTTTTGTCCATTCTGAACACAACTCACACACTGCATTTCTGCTCATTTTGAACACAACTCACACACTGCATTTCTGCTCATTCTGAACACAACTCACACTGTATTTCTGCTCATTTTGAACACAGCTCACACACTGCATTTCTGCTCATTCTGAACACAGGTAGCTTCCCGTTTTACCTGGGGATATGGGTCGATTATAGCGAGGGAGTGGTACATAGAGCTCCCAGACGGTGTTCGACAGATTGTTGATGAGGCAGGGTTCGGCCCATTTTGTATGGGGTTATCTCGTCTTGCGGCGAGTAGGACCCTCCTAGGTGCATTAGTAGAGAGATGGTGGGACACCACCAATTCCTTCCATTTCTCAGCTACCGGGGACATAACTATGACCCCATACGACTTTGCCATGCTGACGAGCCTCGACGTGGGAGGTCAGCCGATCCCATATGACTTCGATATGGGTGAGTGGGAGACAGCCTGGACTTATCTACTTGGAGTGCATCTGCCGATCTACCGATCATCAGGCGCAGTCAGATACACCTGGTTCACAGAGCAGTACAGAGGGACTGTGCCCGAGACTGTTGAGGCCACGGAGTAGTACGCCCGGGGATTTTTGATGTTCCTTCTTGGGACCACATTGTTCTCCGACAGGGGGAACACGGTCGAGCTACATCTTCTGAGTGCTCTAGTAGACCTATCCCAGGTTTGACACTTCGATTGGGGCGGCGCTGGCCTTGTTACCCTTTATTGCTATATGAGCGCGACCTCCCGTAGGCGCGGGAACATAGTAGGCGGCTATTGGAGAGCCTGGGAGGTACATTCTTCCCTTTTGATTTACATTTCTGCTTTTCATTACCTGTACACTGCACACTCCACACATTGCACACATTACATTCTATACTCCGCATTCTACACTCAGCATTCTGCATTTTTTGTATATTATGTATTCTTATTGCCACTGTCTTGCCTTTCACAGCTGTGGGTATGCGTCTATTTCCCGACGCTTGCTCCTGATCCGGAGGTTGAGGCACCACTTGAGGTGCCATACTCACGTAGATTTGAGGGTCGATGCCGGCCCAGATCCCGAGAGACCTTGCCATATCTCAGGCATTATTTTGACACAGTACGGGCGACCGAGGTAATCTAGAACTCTCAGTTCTTCATGCTTTCAGCTTCGGTTCATCTTGCATATCTATGACAGCTAATCAATTCATGCACTTGCTATCCGTAGATCACCTGGCAGCCTTGGATAGCGATGCCATGGTTTTCTCGGTTCCAATTTGCTGGGGCATGGGGTGCCTCCTGATACCAAATTCTGTTTGAGGGACTAGTTGGTAGAGCTTGGTTTCTCGGGAAGCGCTTCATGTGCCAGACACTGGGTAATCCTACTTAGGAGATCCCTTCACCGCCTCCATCAGACATGCGGAGCACAGAGAGTCTCTCTCCCCGGCAGGTTAGCGACCTTATGCAGGGTGCTGACACAGTTCTTTTCCTAGAGGAGGGGAAGTGTACGACATACCTCCACACATAGCTGATGCCCCCGCTGACAGGTGTTCGTGCCCCCATGAGGAAAGCTGCTGACATTCCTTCATCGAGCTGTGCCCGAGCTACAGACATCCCTTCAACTAGCAGGGCCAGCACATCGAGAGATAGGACTAGGGGGATGCCTCCCACTAGGCAGTGTACTGGATGGCCAGATCCCCCGACAGCGCTGACATGTTGGCGGTATAGGACGCCTTATCAGATTCCGCTTGAGTCTCCATTGCCAGATCATCGATATGTTAGGGCCCCTGACTCAGCATCAGTATGCTTCACAGTTTTTATCTATCATTCAGATTTTTAGACATTCACTGATGACTTGAACTTGCATCTGCAGCCTTCCATAGGATATGTTGAGGGGTTGCTCGAGGCGATGGCCTCACTTAAGTTTATGGTTTTGAGGAGAGAGACGATGCTGCACTCCCACGGCATCCCGGTACTTTCCAGTTTCCTTGCATTTATCATACTTTTGCTGATATATCGAAACTGAACATTTCACTGCACTGATGCACTGCATGTATAGATCACATCTGACACATCACATTCACATACTATATCTGCAGGCACTCACTCTATGCACCATACTCGCATCTGATATACATACCCTGGCTGATGCATTCAAACTGCTTTTTCAGGTCACACCTCTACAGCCCGGGCTACCCGGGCCTTCTCGAGTAGCAGGGAGAGGGATCTCGACACGCGGCCAAGGGAGACGTCGAGCACCTGCCAGACGTGATGATGAGTCTAGTGAGGAGGAGGAGCCAGCAAATCCTTAGTCAGAGACATCCGAGGGCAGAGGTGACAACACATGCTCAGGTTCTGCGGGTGGAGACGACGCCGAGGAGGATTCCAAGGATGGCGGCTCTGGTTCAGATGGGGGTGCCGACAGCGGTGGTGTAGGGGCTGCTCAGCCGAAGAGGGTGAAAAGGACCTCTCGATCCTGAGCCAGATAGCACCGACTAAGGTGCTTTTGCTTTGTTTTCTTTTTGCTAGTAGTTATAGCACATTGTACAGCGTTAGGCAATTTTATTTTCCTTAAAACTTGTACCCTGTTCTAAAAAAGAAACCATGATGGAATGAAAACAACTTTTTGTTCAAAGGGTGTTAGATTTTATATTATGAGCATCGCATCGCATCACACAGCATGAAAATGAGATTGATGGAAATTGAGCATTCGTGTATTGCCAAGTCATGTAGTGAACCAACGTAACAAACAAAACAACTTAAAGAACAATTCGATGAACGAATTATAACAACTTGATAAGTAAAGAGCAACAACTCGATAAACAAATCGCAACAACTCGATAATCAAAGTGCAACAACTCGATAATCAAAGAGCAACAACTCGATAAACAAATGCATATTGGACAAACAAAACAATTGGACGCATCTGAGACAGAAATAAACTCAGACCTTCAGCATTCTCAGCACATAGGAAGGCTAAGGACTCTCTACTGGAGACAAGAAGTAGCTGTAGACCACTTTTTGCTCATTGCCGACCACCAAAAAAGACTGTCGACCACTTTTGTGGTCTGTAGACTAGAAAAAGTGGTCGGTCGACCAGGAAAAGTGGTCGGTCAACCAATTATGTAGGGGGTCTCCAGATTTTTGCCACTTGTCCTCTAAACGGTGCCTTATCCTCTATAAAGGTTCTAGCTTTGTGGTTCCCTCATTCTAACTCAGTTTTTGCACCAAATGGAGGCATATCTTGTCCAAAATCTCACAAATTGGATTGCTAACTTGGATGGCTCGGAAAAGTTGAATTTTCGGAGCTTCGGAATAAATGATCTATTCACGCTAAGCCGCACCCCGCTGCGTTTTCTGTTCCTCCATGCCGCAGCTAGGTGTTGGAATCCGGTAACTCAGGTTTTTAGCTTTGGCGGACAAGAGATGTATCCCACTTTCGAAGACTTCCAAGCTTTGATGGAATCTCAGCGCGATGAAGAGATCTTGCCCCAATTCCGCTTCGGCCACATCCAAGCCTTAGGACGGATGTGTGGGCTCACTTTGCATGATGCTCGGTCTTTGATTCACGACAGAGAACGGGACATTCCGAGCCTGATTCGTCGATTTTCTGATGCCGGTGACCGCGGCGATCATCACTGGTAGGGTTTCCGACAACACGCCCTCTTCTTGTGCATGTTGTCTCATTTCTTGCTTGCCCCAGGCTCCGGTGGGTCGAGCGTCCGTTTGATTGAGGTTGTCCAAGGTTTAAAAGTGGGCAAGAGCTGTATTGCCATGACGTTTGCTGAGATACTGATGGGTTTGGATGCCTTCCATCGCCGGGAGCCGACTAGATTTGCGAGGAGTCCACTACTGCTGCAAGTAATGTTTCCCACCCTATCTCACATATATTTCTCACATCACTCAACCCTCAGGCTCAGTTTTTCTCTCGAAAGCCTTTTCTCACTTTTCTTTCCACGTACAACTCTCTATTCTTTAATCTCTCATTTTTCATCCCTCCCCAGATATGGTTGATGGATAAGTTGGGGGTTGTGGACTCATGCCCAGCATATTCAGCTTGCGGCTATTTCTTCTGGCGACGTCTAGTCGATGCCCCTGATGAGGGATAGTGGTGCGAATGGATGTGCAATTTGTCCGATGTCAACATTGCTTGGCGCTACCCCTAGCTTAATTTGCCGACAATGAGTTACAGCATGCCTCGCCAACCCGGGATTCAGTTGATCGGCCTGATACATTGTGTCTTTTACTTCCCATTTCGAATCTGGTGCCAATTTGGCCATGATCAGACCCGCCCAGAAGAAGGGATAGAATACCCTACTGCATTTCCAGTCCGAGGCGCACAGCTAGCTCGGTATGCCATAGCATAGAGGACGAGAGAGCTTTTGGCCCCCGCTCCCACTTTTAGTAGCACCCTTTCTGATGAGTGCATAGCTTGGCTCGATGAAGAGGCACCGGTTGGGCCTACTTTGGCATCAGAGGCTTCCACAAGCTCTGGGAGGGGACGCAGGAACACCTGACTTATCCATGCCCCGAGTTTATTGCTTTATCAGTACTTTCAAGTTTTCTTTATGAATGTAATAAAAAGCAACTTCAATTTGTATTCAAGAGTAGGAGAACTCTCTACTGAAATCAATGTAATTGAAGGTTGTGGGTACTGAAAATTTTCCGTTTGGTCCAAAAATGGTCTAAGTCGTAAAAAGATTAATTTGAGCAAAATCAACTTTTATTAAAACTTTTCAAAACCATTTTCGATATGGATCAAAACTGAACACGCCTGAGATCTATCATTGAGATGTACAACCCGGATCCAACAACTGCAAAGTTGCCCCTAGTCTGAATAGCACTGTACTGGAGATCACAACCGAGCTCTTGAATGCAGAATAGACAAAGATGACCAACATGATCACATGGACAGAGTTGATTTGGAAGTGTTTATGGCTGGACTTCAGAATGAAGTTGCCTACGTATCCCGAAGATGGGAATCAAGCCTTATGTAGTTCGGTTCAGGTTCACTCGTGTATTAACACTCTCCTTTTGTGCTCTAACTTTTGCCAAGGCCGCCCTTTCCGAGATTTCAACCTTGAGAGCTCAGTTTTTATTATTTCAAATTTTCCATGCTCTAACTTTTGCCTAGGTCACCCTTTCGGGTTTTCGGCCTAGCGAGCCACTCAGGGATAGTATTTCTTCAACTTGTCCATGTTAATCGGTTGGGAGAACTCAAGGCCATCTAAATCCATCAGAACGACAACTCCACCCGACCAGATAGACTTGATGATGTAAGGGCCAGTCCAATTGGGTCTGAACTTGCCCCTAGGGTAGTGGATGGGAGCTCGGTTGTCTTTGAGCACTAGATCCCCCTCTTTCAAATTCCTGGACTTAACCTTCTTGTTGAAAGCCCTGGCAATTCTTCGTTGATTACCCTAGATGTGATACAGTGCTTCCAGCCTTCTTTTATCAAAGAGCATGAGTTCTTCGAACCTACTTTGCTGCCAATCTGCCTCAGCTATTTGACAACTCAGCCAATACCCGTAATGGCGGAACCTCAATTTCGATAGGCAGAACAGCCTTCATCCCATAGACCAAGGAATACGAAGTTGCCACAGTAGAAGTTCGAATTGAAATCCGGTAGCCCCAAAGAGCAAATGGCAGCTTATCTGGCCAGTCCTTGTAGGTTTCCACCATCTTCTGCAGAATGTGCTTGATGTTCTTATTGGCAGCCTCAACTGCTCCGTTGGTTTGCGGCCGATTAGTAGATGACTTATGAAAAGCCACGTTGTACTTCTCCAACAAGTCGATCACCTCCTTCTTGAAGTGGGAACGATTATCTGAAATAATCTCATTCGGGACCCCGTACCAACAGATAATGTTGTTTCTGATGAACTTAGCGACATGCGATGCCTTTAACACTGCGTGAGATTGGGCCTCAACCCATTTCGTGAAGTAGTCTATCGCTACCAGAATGTACTCATGCTCGTTGGACCTCTTCGGAGTGATAGCCCCAATTACATCAATCCCCCATACTGAAAACGGCCATGGCAAAGTCATGTTGTACAGCTTAGACAGCGGAATGTTCATGCAGTTTGCATGGATTTGACATTTGTGGCATCGCCGGACAAAGCCAATACAATCCTCCTCCATGGTTGACCAGTAATAACCCTGCCTAAGGATCTTCCGGGCTAGCATCACCCCGCTCATGTGTGCTCCGCACTCTCCTCCATGGATGGCCTCCATCAAGCGCTTGGACTCTTCAGCATCAACACATAGTTTATGCATCCCGAGATGGCCTCGCTTGTATAGTTTACGGCCTCGCTTGTATAGTTTACCCCCGCAGACGATGAACTGAGCAGCTATTCTTCGAATTGCCCTCTTATCTTTGGCATTTGCTCCTAGTGGATACACCTCCTTTTCCAAGAAGTTCCAGATGTCGTAATACTAGGGATTCTAATCTTGTACCTCATCTATGGCAACAATCAGCTCTTAGGCTGGCAAGAATTTTTGTTCAATGATGATCGGACGCATCCGGACTCCGAAAGGGATGTCTATCATAGAAGATAGAGTTGCTAATGAATCAATGAACCTGTTGTTCTCTCTTAACAGATGGGCGAAATTCAGTTTCTCAAACTGAGGAATCAGGATGTCCAAGGTCTGGTGATAAATTCTCATTTTTCTTCTTTAACTTTCCAATCTCCTTTAGCTTGAGATACAACAAGGTTCAAGTTCCTGATGACATCCAACCGTTTGGCCCCTAGTTCCAAGGCGGCTTCTAGTCCAGCAATACATGCCTCATACTCTGTCTCATTGTTCGATACTTTGAACCAGAGTTTGAATGCTAGAGGTATACGGGAATTGTTGAGTGCTATCAGCAACACCCTTATCCCATACCCATATTGGTTTGACGCTCCGTCAAAGTACATCGTCCAAGTCTCTTCTTCGACATACAGAATGGCCTCGTCTGGGAACAGATATTCAACTGCTTCATCCCCTTCAACTGGGTGGTTGGCTAGGAACTCCGCTACCGCTCTCCCTTTCACTAACTTGCGCGTCATGCACTTCAGATCAAATTCGGAAAGCAGAAGCAACCAACGGGCTAGCCTACCTATAAGTGCTGGTTTCTCAAACAGATGGGATCTAATCTTGAAACCAGTATTACAGAGTGAGCTAATAGGTAGTGCCTCAACTTCCTGGTAGCCCATACCAAGGCCAGACAAGCCTTCTCCAGCGGAGTGTAGCGGGTCTCTTAATTCAGTATTTTCTTGCTCAGGTAGTAGATCGCCTTCTCCACTTTGTCCTCAGACTCCTGTTCAAGCATGCAGCCCATTGTCGTTTCGGTCATTGATAGGTACAGAATCAACGGTTTCCCCGACTCAGGCGGTGACAACACAGGTGGGTTCTATAAGTATTGTTTGATCTGCTCGAAATCAACTTGGCATCGGTCGTCCTATTCGAACTTCTTTCCTTTCTTTAGGAGACCAAAGAGTGACTCACAAGTCAAGGTTAATTTTGCAATAAACCGTCTTATGAATTGCACTTTACCCAGAAAGCCTCGCACTTCATTTTCAGTTCTTGGTGGTGGCATTTCTAAGATGGCCTTGATTTTAGAAGGATCGACCTCGATACCCTTTTGTGTGATCAAGAACCCCAGCATTTTCCCTACTGTAACACTAAATGTACATTTTTGAGGATTCAGCCGCAACCGATACTTTCTGATCCATTGGAAGAATTTCTGCAAGGCGGTGTAGTGGCCCTCTCTTTCCCTGGACTTGACAATCATGTCGTCCACATACACCTCAACCTCTTTATGGATCATATCGTGCAAAATCGTGGTCGCAGCTCGTTGATACGTAGCCCCAGTGTTCTTCAAGCCGAACGGCATCACCCTATAACAATAGGTTCCCCATGGGGTGGTGAAAGCAGTCTTCTCCCTGTATTCGGGTGGCATCAAAATCTGATTGTAGCCTGAAAACCTATCTGTGAATGAGAGCAGCGCATGCCCAGCAGTGAAGTCCACTAATTCGTCGATATGCGGCAGAGGAAAGTCGTCCTTCGGACTGGCTTTGTTCAAATCCCTGAAGTCCACACATACCCGAATTCTGCCGTCCTTCTTTGGCACCGAAACTATATTGGCCAGTCAAGTTGGATACTCAGATACTAACAGGAACCCTGTGTCGATCTGCTTGGTGACCTCTTCTTTGATCTTCAGAGCCCAGTCCGGGCGGATCCTTCGGAGCTTCTGCTTAACAGGTCGGGCCTCTGGGTCAAAAGGGATCCAGTGCTGTATAATCTCAGGATCGATTCCAGGCGTGTCTTCGTAGGACCATGCGAAAACATCTTTGAAATCTTTTAATAAAGTGACTAAGCCCTCGTGCTTCTCCGAAGACAACGTGGACCCGATCTGGACTAGTCACGGGTGCTTCTCAGTACCAACATTAATTGTGGTGATTTCATCAACCAAAGGTTTTACAAACCTCTCCTGCTCTTGATAAATCAAACGTTGTAAAACCGGAGGAATTTCTTCCTCATCATTTTCATCAAAATTTTGAAAGTCTTGATTAATGCAATAAATTAAAGGCACAGAAAAGTACTCGGAAGCCACAGCCGTACCTTTCTTATTAATAACATCCAGTCCGGCTGATTCCTCTGTTACAACATACTCAAAGGAAAAAGAAAAAGACAACTTGGATAGGACAGTGGCATCCGGGTTATCACCCCCAAGAATACTGAACTCAGACTCAGATGAGCTGGAACCTGATTCCGACTCCACAGACTCAGTGGAATCAGATTCTGGCTCATTACCTGACCCGGTACTATACGATAAAAAGCCCTCCTCGTATTGCCAGATGAGGGAGGGTGCGATAGATGCATCGAGAATGCCTGAAGATGGGCCCACAACCGCTTCATCCCCGATCATGGAAACTGAGAAGTTATCCCCAAGCACTCTAGTACGATCTGAGAGGAGACAAGCCAGTGCTACTCCCATCTCAATTTCTATGCTCTCAGAATCCTCCTCCTTACACTGCTCAGCCTTAGCTGGTAGGTCTGTCTACTCTTTGGCAACTTCATCCCCGGACAACTGAAGATCAAAAAAGATTTTGAAACCGGGCAAGTGCTGCTTCTCTGAATTCATCTAGGGCTCCGGAAAGCCGCAGAATGGGAAGTCTTCCCCCTCCCGAACAAAGCGTCCGTTCAGGGTGCCCTGGATAGGTCGGTGCACCAACTCATAATGCTTTCCGGCTTGCTTTGCCCTGGCTCTTCCGGCCATCTCTCTTCCTTTCCTCGCCCAATCCTCTTTGGTAGGCATATAACCTAATCCAAAGGTATATAGGTTATGCAGCACTTCGGTCGATGCTACAATGCCCTTCCGACCACTTCGCCCCAATCTCATTCCAGGCATGTGGTGAAGCTTGTTCATAAGGTAGACAGACTGTGCATTAACATATAGCCCCTCATCAACAGCTAGCATATTCTGTACAACCCGGGCCTCAGCTAGGGTGAATCCTGATAGAAATACATCATTCGCGCCATGCTCAATTTCTAGAACTGGTGTAGAAACCTCTGCCGGAAGATGTATCGAAAAATTTCCAAAAATGATTGCCACCCCCTTCCCGTGGGGGTACTTCAGCATTTGGTGTAAGGTGGAAGAGGCGGCTTTCACCTGGTGCAGCTATGGCCACCCAAGGAGTAGATTGAAGGTTGCGGGAATGTCCAAGACATGAAACTCAATGTCCTGTTGCCCCGGACCAACCTGAGTCTTAATCCGCACGGTCCCCATCACCTCCCGGCTGGTATTATCGTAGGCTCGAATCACCTGGGCCATAGGCACAAAATCCGCGGGCTTCAACTCGATAACATACACCGTTCTCAACGGACATTGCGGACCCCGTGTCGACCAAGACCATCGGAATCCATTTCTCTCGACACTCCACAGAGATGTAGAGTGGTTTGTCATGATCTAAGCCCTCGGGTGGTAGTTCTTTGTCAGTGAAGGTCAAGATCAGGGAAGCTCCTCCCGGGAAAACCAATCCTACCAACTGCTCAGGTGTTGTAATAACCCTCACCACTGATTACTAGTTAACCACTGATTACTGCTAAACTGAGACTGATTATGATAAGTAATTGAATCGACTGAAATACTGAACTGAATGATTGAATGTACTAGTTTAAATGCATTTCTATCTGTTTGACTGTTAAATTATCTGTCCATGTTTTATGCTTTAAACTGCAAATTGAAGGCCTTGTCGACGGCCGAATCCGAAATTGATCGATGTTTTATGATCATTAGAATTTATGTGATTTTATGGCATATTTAATTAAAATGTGATTTGGTATGATTAAATTAGATCAAATATTGATAAATTGCACCACTTGGACTTATTCACCAATTTGCCAAATTAGTGGCCCACTACATAGGACATATTGAGATTTGTTTTCACCTCATTTCATTACATTTCATCAGCCATTTCTTGAGCTATAGTCGACTAGAGAGAGAGTGTGAGAGGAAAACTTGATTTCAACAATTTTAGCTTGGAGACTTGGAGGAATTGAAGGATAAGTGCATAATTGAGCTTCCATACTTGTAATTGAGGACCTAAGGTAGGAGAAACCTCTTCTTAATTGTGTATTTGAGTTGATTCTTGCATGATCCATGAGAAATTAGAGATTCTAGCCAAGAGTTAGTTCAAAATGTTGAATTGTAGCATAAATCATGCATGCATGTTGCCATTCTTGAGTTTTGAAGTTATGGTTCATGAAATTCCACATGCATGTTCACATTGTTGCATTGGACCATGGTTTCCTCATGTTTTTGGAAAGATTGGCTCTTTTGAGCTAGTGATTAAAGCTTTGGATTGGTTTAAATTATTGCATGTTCAATTGGAATCATGTTCATGAAATTGGGTTTGAAATTGGATTTAATTGATCTTCCTTTGGGGCTTTGATTTTACAATTGATCCTTGAAACATGTAACGTTATGAGTTTTGAAGTGCTTTCCAGCAAATTAGCACAAAGAGGATCGAATTTGATGCATTAAAACTCGGTTTTGAGCTTGAGGTTCAAATCTGGAATTTCCAGAATTTGGACTCACGCTCGAGCGGGGAAAGTGGCGCTCGAGCGGGAAATTCGTGCTCCCAGCACTTTGCATTGTTTTACAGTACGCTCGAGCAGAAGAATGGACGCTCGAGCGGGGTTTTGTGTCACACACTCGAGCGGGTGTCGAGCGCCCATCGAGCATGATTTTCACACATCCAGTACTTTTGCCATATTTTGCACTCCGCTCGAGCGGGGAAAGTGACGCTCGAGCGGGGAACCTTTGTCTGCATGTCCGCTCGAGCGGGACCCTGTTTTTCTGAAAATTTTGTAAAGTTGTTTTAAGTGCATCTTTGCATCCTCATTCCATCCTAGGCATTCCTAGGCCTAGTTTAAAGCATCTTGATGAGGATATTGATGTAGAACCCCACCGAGTCTAAGTAGGGACTAAGTCTTTGTTTCCCGAATGTGAACTTAGTGTGTGTTCATCCTGTAAACTGTGTAGGGTTGGCATCTAAGGACGCGCTCTAGCTTAACTGTAGCCCTGAACTCTGTGAGTAACAACTGTGTAAAGATATGTTCAAATACGAATATCTTCTGAATGGTTAAACTGTACTGTTTCTGAATCGATACTGTTAACTGAATGAATGTATGTCCTCTATTCTGAACTGTATTGTGGCATCCTTAGCAACTACTGTTACTGTTACTGCTACTGTTACAGAGATCTCTGTTAGTTCCTATCTCGGAACTTCTGTTTACTGTTATGATGGCCATCATTGACTGCTCGGTCTTTCAAGACCTACTGTTTACTATACTGTTCTGCTAATGGATGTACCACATATGACTGTTATGACTGAACGACTGATATACTGAATCAATTGACTGTTTTCAATACTGAAAGGACATTCATTCTTAACCTCTTTACGCATTATGTTATTCACTGGGCTTTAGCTCACTGCTCATATATATATGTAGGTGTACAGACACCGGAGCGTTGCTAGGAGCGTCGAAGTAAACTCCAGTTTTGTCAAGCCAACCTATGTGTCTCACTGCGAGGTTCCAAGTCCTTCAAGCCAGGGCTTCTGGGGATGTTTTAGATTTTTCCCTTTTTGTACCTATTTTTGTAATACTGTATAGACTGACTGTACCCGTACTGTATTGTTGTGTCAGGGATTTAGTTCTTAACCTGGTCATCTGTATATGACTGTATATATGTGCATACTGTTTGGGTACTGAATGTGAATGTATTATGAAAAGTATTTTTGCATACAGACTGTCACAGCTCATTGGACATATTTTAATTACTGTTTTAGCTTCCGCCAGCCCCTGTACTCTGTATTACTTTATTTCTATTAAGCAGGCCTTCGGTAATCTCGGATTACTGGCCGGTTACGGTTCTAAACCCATAGGGGCGGGTTTGGGTTGTGACAGAGTGGTATCAGAGCAATACTTAACCACGAATTATACCGCACACACGTGTCCAAATGAGCTATAGGGTGTCCTAGGAAAGCAATTAGGGCATCACATGAGCATGAAAAGTGTGTGTGGACATGACATGAATATGTGCTAATGTGTTTAAACATATAACTGCTTATGTTTATAATTGCTATAACTGCTTATAGTGAAATGGACAACGCAAGAAATGTTGATGAATCTGAATCCTCTGAGGCAAGAATGGCAAGGCTGGAGAGAATTGTGGAACTATTAACTGAAAGACTAGGGCAACAACAGAACCAACAGCCCCCACCTGCTCCAGTACAGCCAGAGCCACCTATTAATGATGATATAATAGCTCTGACACAGAAGTTTAGCAAGATGAAACCGCCATCCTTTCAGGGTGGCCTTGAACCCTTAAAGGCTGAAGCATGGGTTCTTGAAACAGAAAAATTATTTGAAGTCTTTCCATGTTCTGAAGCACACAAAGTACTGCTAGCTACCTTCACCTTACAAGAGGAGGCTAGAAGGTGGTGGATGCTAGTCCGTGACACCAACACAGTTGTGACTTGGGCTCAGTTTAAGGAGTCCTTTTTTGAGAAATATTTTCAACAGTGTGTCAGGGACCGAAAAGTGACTGAGTTTGAACAGTTGAGGCAAGGTACCATGTCTGTTGCTGAATATGAATCGAAATTCACCGAGCTTTGCTAGATATGCGCCACATATGGTGGACACTGACTATAAGAAGGCCAGGAAATTCGAAGGCGGCCTTAATGTCGAAGTACTCGACTGAATTAATGTGTTGAAATTGCACAAGTATGTGGATGTTCTTGACCGAGCCATTATAGTTGAATCAAATATTGAGGCACTGAAACAAACTGAAACACCAGCGACTGAATGGCGTGGTAAGAAACGGGGTTTTAAATTCAAGAAAGGCAGAAACAACCCACTGAACAAAAAGCAAAACTCAGGGTCAACCACCAGCTCTAGTCAAGGAAGTGGTTCCATACCGCCCTGTTCTGAATGTGGTAAGAAACACAAAGGGGTTTGTTATAAACTTTCAGGTGCTTGTTACAGGTGTGGCAAGGTGGGCCACATGGTCAAAGATTGCCCTTCCACTCCTCAGGGCAATAGTAAAGCTGCACCAAGCGCAGCAGCATCAACTGCCCCACCAAAACCCAACCCTAAAGCGACTGGAAAAGAGCCCATGAGGCAGGGCCAAGTGTTCGCACTGGTACCGGGAGATGTGCAAAATACCGAGACCGTTGTGTCAAGTATTCTCTCAATTTGTACTCAAAATGCATATGTTCTGATTGATTCGGGGTCTACACATTCATATGTATCGCATGCTTTTTCGTGAAAATTGAATAGACCACTAGAACCTATGAACTATCTATTAGCTGTATCTTCACTTGTTGGAGGATCCGTGACTTGTGCTTATATGTACCCTGCATGTGAAATTATTGTTGGGGATATGCATTTGTATATTGATTTACTGCCTCTGAACATTGATCATTTTGACGTGATATTGGGAATGGACTAGTTAACAAAATATCATGCCACTATAGACTGTGTGACAAAACAAGTTGTTTTCCGTCCACCTGGCCTACCCGAATTTGTGTTTAACGGAAGTGGAGTGGTACCTCCCCCATATTTGATTTCATCTATGAAAGCATACAAACTGATTAGAAAGGGGTGTAAAGGGTATTTCTATTATGTATTGACTGTATCTACTGATGTTAACGCTAATGTGAACAATATTCCTATAGTCAGAGAATTCCCAGATGTTTTTCCAGATGATTCGCTAGGGGATTTGATTGATAGGGAGATTGAGTTCACTGTTGATGTGATTCTGGGTACACAGCCAGTATCTAAAGCTCCTTACCGAATGGCTCCGACCGAACTGAAAGAATTGAAAGTGCAGCTGCAAGAACTATTAGATAAGAAGTTCATCAAGCCTAGTACTTCGCCGTGGGCCGCACCTGTCCTGTTTGTGAAAAAGAAAGACGGCTCACTGAGACTTTGTATTGACTACCGTGAACTGAACAAGGTAATTGTGAAAAATAAATATCCATTGCCGCGTATTGACGACTTATTTGATCAGTTACAGGGTGCCCAAGTGTTCTCCAAAATTGACCTTAGATTTGGATACCATCAGTTGAAAGTTAAACCAGAGGACATTGACAAAACTGCTTTTCGAACGAGGTATGGACATTATGAATTCCTAGTTATGCCTTTTGGAGTTACCAATGCACCTGTTGCATTTATGGACCTTATGAACAGAATTTTTAAACCATTCATCGATGACTTTATTGTTGTATTTATAGACGACATTCTGATTTATTCTAAAAGTAGAGAAGAACATGAACATCATCTGAGACTTGCCTTACAGACCCTAAGAGAACAGAAACTGTATGCGAAATTGAGTAGATGTGAATTTTGGCTTGATCATGTTATGTTTTTGGGACATGTTATTAGTAGAGATGGCATTTTAGTTGACCCACAGAAGGTTGAAGCCGTGGTAAATTGGCCTAGACCAACAAATGTTACAGAAGTCCGAAGCTTTTTGGGGTTAGCCGGGTATTACAAAGATTTGTCAAAGACTTCTCCAAAATTGCCTTACCACTGACACAGTTGACTCAGAAGGGATATCATTTGACTAGACTGACCAAAAAATCAACATTCCAAAAGTTGAAAACTCAACTTGTGACTGCACCGGTTCTTACCCTACCTTCAGGTACGGATGGTTTTACCATTTTTAGTGATGCTTCTCATAAGGGTTTGGGATGTGTTTTAATGCAGAATGAGAGAGTTATTGCCTATGCTTCCGACAATTGAGACCGCATGAAAAGAACTACCTGACCCATGATTTAGAATTTGCTGTAGTAGTGTTTGCACTGAAAATTTGGCATCACTACCTTTATGGGGCGATGTGTGAAGTGTATACCGACCACAAGAGCTTGAAATACTTCTTCACACAGAAATAACTGAACATGAGAAAGCGGAGATGGTTAGAATTGATTAAGGACTATGACCTACAGATTTTGTACCATCCGGGGAAAGCCAACACCATTGCTGATGCATTGAGTCGGAAATCGATTGGGAACTTAGCCTGTTTACTCACCGGACAGAAAGAGTTGCTATGTGACCTTGAAAAGTCTGAAATTGAGATTGTTTTGCGAGAACGAGGTGGGACAATAGCTGCTATTTCTGTTCAACCGGCACTGATTGAAGAGATTAAAGAGAGGCAGCAATAGGATGACCTCTTGAAGAAGATCATCGATGAACGAGAATCTAAACCGAGGCCAGATTCCAAATTTGAGAATAATGTACTGAAATTTCAGGGAAGATTGTGTGTACCAAATGATTCTGGACTGAAAAGAAGAATTCTGCAAGAGGGCCACAATTCAAAACTGTCTATCTATCCAGGGAATACAAAAATGTACCAAGATTTGAAACTGAATTTCTGGTGGCCGGGAATGAATAAGGAAATTGCTGATTTTGTGTCGAAATGTCTTCATTGCCAACAAGTCAAAGCCGAACATCAACGACCCGCAGGCTTATTGCAGCCCTTACCGATACCAGAGTGGAAATGGGAACATATCACGATGGATTTTATTGTCGGTATGCCTCGCTCCAGTAAAGGTATGGACTCAATTTGGGTTATAGTTGATAGACTGACTAAATCTGCTCACTTCTTACCTGTCAAAACAATTTATAATGCGGACAATTTGGCTATACTCTATATTGATGAGATTGTTAGATTGCATCGAATGCCTGTGTCCATTGTTTCTGATAGGGACTCGAAATTTACATCGAGATTCTGGCAAAGCCTACAGACAGCATTGGGTACTGAACTGAGACTGAGTAGTGCATACCATCCTTAGACAGATGGTTAGTCAGAAAGAACCATCCAGACTCAAGAGGATTTACTGCGAATGTGTGTTCTTGATTTCTAGGGAAATTGGGAAAGTCATCTACCCTTAGCTGAATTTGCCTACTACAACAGCTTCCATTCAAGTATTGGAATGGCGCCTTTTGAGCCATTGTATGGTAGAAAATGTCGATCTCTGATTTGTTGGGCAAAAGTTGGAGATGGGCTTTTGCTTGGGCCTGAGATTGTGTATGAAACTACAGAAAAAGTGAAATTGATTCAACAGAGACTGAAAACCGCACAGAGCCGACAACAAAGTTATGCGGATGTCAAAAAGCGAGACAGAGAATATGAAATAGGTGATCACGTTTTTGTGAAAGTGACATCGATGAAAGGGCAGACCTGTTTTGGGGTTAAAGGCAAGCTAGCGCCGAGATATGTTGGACCGTATGAGATTATCGAGAAAATCAATCCGGTGGCGTATCAAGTAGCGCTTCCTCCTGAAATGAAGCATATGCATAACGTGTTCCACATTTCTATGTTGAGGGACTACCTCCGGGATCCTTTCCATGTGATAGAGCCTACTCGTGTAATGCTGAGTGATGACTACACTTATGAAGAATGGCCTATTCAGATTGTGAACAGACGGATCAAGAAGTTGAGAAGCAAAGAGATTCCGTTAGTGAAAGTTGACTGGCAACACCATGGTGGCGTGTATGCCACTTGGGAAAAGGAAGATGACATGGCCAAGAGATATCCTGAATTGTTCCCACTGGATCCTGTTTTCTTCCAGAACGAAGGTAATTCGAGTTTGGAGGACCAAACTCTTTTTAAGAAGGGGAGACTGTAATAACCCTCACCACTAATTACTGGTTAACCACTGATTACTGCTAAACTGAGACTGATTATGATAAGTAATTGAATCGACTGAAATACTGAACTGACTGATTGAATGTACTAGTTTAAATGCATTTCTATCTGTTTGACTGTTAAATTATCTGTCCATGTTTTATGCTTTAAACTACAAATTGAAGGCCTTGTCGGCGGCCGAATCCGAAATTGATCGATGTTTTATGATCATTAATTTATGTGATTTTATGGCATATTAAATAAAAATGTGATTTGGTATGATTAAATTAGATCAAATATTGATAAATTGCACCACTTGGACTTATTCACTAATTTGCCACATTAGTGGCCCACTACATAGGACATATTGAGATTTGTTTTCACTTCATTTCATTACATTTCATCATCCATTTCTTGAGCTATAGTCGACTAGAGAGAGAGAGTGAGAGGAAAACTTGATTTCAACAATTTTAGCTTGGAGACTTGGAGGAATTGAAGGATAAGTGCATAATTGAGCCTTCATACTTGTAATTGAGGACCTAAGGTAGGAGAAACCTCTTCTTAATTGTGTATTTGAGTTGATTCTTGCATGATCCATGAGAAATTAGAGATTCTAGCCAAGAGTTAGTTCAAAATGTTGAATTGTAGCATAAATCATGCATACATGTTGCCATTCTTGAGTTTTGAAGTTATGGTTCATGAAATTCCACATGCATGTTCACATTGTTGCATTGGACCATGGTTTCCTCATGTTTTTGGAAAGATTGGCTCTTTTGAGCTAGTGATTAAAGCTTTGGATTGGTTTAAATTATTGCATGTTCAATTGGAATCATGTTCATGAAATTGGTTTGAAATTGGATTTAATTGATCTTCCTTTAGGGCTTTGATTTTACAATTGATCCTTAAAACATGTAATGTTATGAGTTTTGAAGTGTTTTCCAGCAAATTAGCCCAAAGAGAATCGAATTTGATGCATTAAAACTTGGTTTTGAGCTTGAGGTTCAAATCTGGAATTTCCAAAATTTGGACTCACGCTCGAGCGGGGAAAATGGCGCTCGAGCGTGGAATTCGTGCTCCCAGCACTTTGCATTATTTTACAGTCCGCTCGAGCGGAAGAATGGACGCTCGAGCGGGGTTTTGTGTCACACGCTCGAGCGGGTTTCGAGCGCCCATCGAGCGTGATTTTCACACATCCAGTACTTTTGCCATATTTTGCAGTCCACTCGAGCGGGGAACCTTTGTCTGTATGTCCGCTCGAGCAGGAAAGCCACGCTCGAGCGGGACCCTGTTTTTCTGAAAATTTTGTAAAGTTGTTTTAAGTGCATCTTTGCATCCTCATTCAATCCTAGGCATTCCTAGGCCTAGTTTAAAGCATCTTAATGAGGATATAGATGTAGAACCGCACCGATTCTAAGTACGGACTAAGTCTTTGTTTCCCGAATGTGAACTTAGTGTGTGTTCATCCTGTAAACTGTGTAGGGTTGGCATCTGAGGACGCGCTCTAGCTTAACTGTAGCCCTGAACTCTGTGAGTAACAACTGTGTAAAGATATGTTCAAATACGAATATCTTCTGAATGGTTAAACTGTATTGTTTCTGAATTGATACTGTTAACTGAATGAATGTATGTCCTCTATTCTGAACTGTATTGTGGCATCCTTAGCAACTACGGTTACTGTTACAGCTACTGTTACAGAGATCTCTGTTAGTTCCTATCTCAGAACTTCTGTTTACTATTATGATGGCCATCATTGTGCCTGTTTGGTGCAGCTTAAAAGCTGCTTATTTCAGCTTTCAGCTTAATTTAAGCTATTTTGATGTGTTTGGTTTAGCTTATAGCTTATAACTTATAGCTTTTTGGAAGTCAGAAATCAGCTTATTCTTTAAGTGGGGCAGGAGATGCTTAATTTATAAGTCAGAAATTAGCTTATGTTCATAGTTATAAGCTATAAGCTGTTTAGGCATAAGCTATAAGCACTTTCCCACAGCTCTACCAAACAAGGCCATTGACTGCTCAGTCTTTCAAGACCTACTGTTTACTATATTGTTCTGCTAATGGATGTACCACATATGACTGTTATGACTGAACGACTGATATACTGAATCAATTGACTGTTTTCAATACTGAAAGGACATTCATTCTTAGCCTCTTTATGTATTATGTTATTCACTGGGCTTTAGCTCACTGCTCATATATATATGTAGGTGTACAGGCACCGGACCGTTGCTAGGAGCGTCGGGGTAAACTCCAGTTTTGTCAAGACAACCTATGTGCCTCACTGCGAGGTTCCAAGTCCTTCACGCCAGGGCTTCTGGGGATGTTTTAGATTTTTCTCTTTTTGTACCTATTTTTGTAATACTGTATAGACTGACTGTACCCGTACTGTATTGTTGTATCAGGGATTTAGTTCTTGACCTGGTCATCTGTATATGACTGTATATATGTGCATACTGTTTGGGTACCGAATGTGAATGTATTTTGAAAAGTCTTTTTGCATACAGACTGTCACAGCTCATTGGACATATTTTAATTACTGTTTTGGCTTCCGCCAGCCCCTGCACTCTGTATTACTGTTATTACTGTTAAGCAGGCCTTCGGTAATCTCGGATTACTGGCCGGTTACCGTGCTAAACCCATAGGGGCGGGTTTGGGTCGTGACAGGTGTCGTATCAATTGAAAGCTTGGCCCTATCCATGGCTGTAAGGACGACCTGTCTGTGAACCCTCGAGGCCATAAGCAGTTCCCAGATGGAGATGTCTGCTTGAATTTTCTTAAGCTGTTTCAGTACAGCCTCCTCCTCCACCAGTTTTTCCTTCTGCCTCTCCGCTTCTTTGTCCTTCTCGGACGCCTCCGGCTGGTCCAAGTGTGGGGGCTTGAAATACCGCCCACTCCTAGTCAAATGGTCAACCTCCTCAACATACCAGGTGTCATCCGGTTGGTTCTGTCCCCAATATTCGTCAGTGTGGGCAAGGCGTAAGTCGTCGTCTTCCCACCGCATCCCGTCGGCAACCGACAGACAGCTGTCCGGTTCCATTGTAACTGTTTCTATGCTCACAGCACATTCCATCCCCGCAGGGGCCTTGGCCTTCCTAGCCCTCTCAAGATCCTCGATCTTTTCTTGCTCAAGACACTTTAATGCAGCCTCTTATTCAGTATCTACTGCACTCAAACTGCCCGGATCCCGAGCAAAATTCTTCGAACCGGTGCTCTCTGGTGATCTTTCCTGATTCTCGGCCATTCCGGCCACTGTTGATATTCCGGCTTCTGATTGCCTCTGTCCTGGCTGAGACACCTCAACAACATCTGGCTCGTCACTGAGCCACCTAGTATTTTCTGCTGACCCATCCAAGTCGAACCAGTTGATAGTCACGTCCCCTGGATCCTGTTCATTGAAGAATTGCAGATTGGCAATATCCTCTTCTAGCTCTACTAGGTCATCTAGCCCCTGACTAGGTCCATCCTCCCGAACCACACTGATCTTTGCCTCAACTCGCAACTCTACCATCGGCTTAACCTGATCTGTTGATGTGATATAACCACTTAGGTTGTACGCAAAACTCCCAGACCCCTCAGGCTTTGAATCAACATTCCCATCTGCCTCCAAAGTCATCTCGGTTTTGTCTTCGACAGTCACCACCATCGGCTCGGGTTGGGTTAGGGAGGTGCTCAACATGCACAAGTCTATGCTGTCTGGGATGAACACCTCAGGCTTAGGTAGGTGGGAGGGTGTGATGTATATGCTTGGGTCATATGGAATGGCCACGGTTTGGATCAGGTTGATGTGTTTGGGTGGTGGAGCTTGGTTATGTGGTGGGAGGGGGTTGGTGGTGACATTCGGCTTCTCTGGAGGCGCAATCACCTTATTGTCAATAAGATCCTGGATCTCATGACGCAGTCTATAGCACTGGTCGGTGTCGTGACCATGCTGTTGGTGAAAGGCACAGTACTTGGCCAGGTTATGGGAAGCAAGAATTTTGTCTAGTAATGGCCGCGGCTCCAAGGGCTTCAAATGCCCTTTCCTGATTAGAACCCCCAAAGCTTTGGACAGAGGTATGTACAGTGAAGTAAAGGTCCTTTGGCCTCGGGATAGATATCTGGCTGTTTGTGAGCTGGTTCCGGACGCACCGGTGAATGGTATAGCTGTAGGTGTTTTTGGAGTGGTAGTGGTGACCATGCCCACATCAGAAGTTCTGGCAGCTGCAGCATTACTCGTGCCTGCATTCGAACTGTGGGTAAATGCCCTATTGGGCTGCTCTCTCTCGTGGTCAATCAGACCCTGCTTCATGGCGTCCTCAATCTGTACCCCAATCTCGTGTAAATCAACAAAGGTGGGGAGGGGTAAGACGATCATCTTTTGCATCAGTTGGGGGTAGAGGTTGTGCACGACCATCCGTATCTGATCCTTCTCGACCGGCCTGGTGGTCATCATAGAAGCTTTGGCTCTCCAACGGGTTACAAAGTTGGAGAAGCCCTCTTTTGGCTCTTGTCTCATTGTCTCGAGATCACGAGTTGTGATCTCGATCTGTGTGTTATATGAGTACTGGGCAATGAAGGCCTCGGCCATTTCTTCCCAACTTCTCTTGATAGAATCTTCCAACTTCACATACTAGATGGCTGCGACACCCGACAGGGTCCGGTCGAAGAGGGAAAGCTTTTGCAGTCTAGAGAGGCCCATTGGCCTTAGGATATCTGAGAACAACCACAGGTGTACCATGGGATCCCTAAAACCGTCAAAACGGTCTATATGCGGCATCTTGAACCGGTCCGGCAAATTCACCGCCGAATCGGTGTATCCATCCTCTATGTCCAGAATGGAATTAACACCTTGAGCTTTTTTGAACAGCTTTTCTATCTTTCTCATTTTCAGCGTTGTTGGATCCACCTCAAATTCAAACGATGTATCCACTGGATTAGCCGGTGCTTTGGACAGCTAAGGTAGGATTAGGGGTGGAACTGGCCCCGTTGGGACGTCCGTATTCTCCTGGACGTTTGCAGTAGCCCCGAGTATTGGAACTCTAAGTGGGGGCGGGGGTGGATGCAAAACAGATGCTCGGCTTGTTGTGTTGTTGCTGTTGCTGAAGTCTGGCAATCAGCTCTGTCTGTTGAGCCACAACCTTTTCCTGACGCGCGGCAACCTCTGCCTGGTGGGCAGCATCCCGTTGCATGGCTTGCACGGTCTCCTAGAGCTGACGCATCATGTCCTCCATACTGGCTATAAGGTGCTGATCTGACTGAACAACAGGTATATCTCTCTCTGCGGTAGAAACGGAAACGTCAGCCCGACTACTCACTGGTAGGGTGGATAAGGACCGCTGATCTGGTAACCACTGTACTGATGAACTATGCCTAACTAACCTCCGTCTAGTAACCGAGGGTAATGAAGAGAACACTACTTGTCCATCAACTAGATCCTCGGATCGGTGAAGACTTTTACCTCTAATGCAGAGTGCTCGGGAGGTATTTGCCTTTTCAGAAGCAATTGTGCTATACTACCTTGCAAAAAGATAAATAAAGCAAAAATAAGGAAACAATAAGAAGAAAAACGAACAGCATTTTGGCTTAAAATAAAGACAACACATAGTTGGCATTTGTAAGCTGAACACACTGTTCTCAACACTGATCACTGCCCCCAAATCACTGCACCAAATCTGATATCCCCAAATGCTGATGTCCTCAGACTGATACCCAGACTTGCAAACTGATACATGCATTCCCTGTAGAGACACACTCTAAAAGTACATAGCAAACAAGTGAGAACCAAAACACCCCCATGGAGGGGTAGGGTTTCCCTGTCCTATCTTGTCAGGAGCTAAGGTTTCACTACGCACGTAGCGGTTTCAAACAACCTACAATCGGGTAAGCAACATGTCCTAGTTTGGAATGGTTACTATGGCTTCCGATATGCAACTAGGTCGAATGATCAAAAGGGTGCCTTGGTGAAAACCGAGGTTTGTGTTCCCATCGTGGCAGAGCCTATAACCGGTCAGCCTTATGGCACGCAGCCTCCTGCAAACCGTTCAGGAATAGCAGACGGCAAACATGGTGTCCTAGCCACACCAATGCAAATGCAATGCAAAGAAACACATAAGTGTGAACAAACCAACATATCGTAATCTTCGAGTCAAGTTCTCTAAGTCCCCAGCAGAGTTGCCAGAAACTGTAGACCGCCCCGAACTCGCTCTACGCGCGAAGGCGCGAATTGTAGTTCTTAGCTACTACAGTTCGGACTCCTATCACAGTTCTGAATCTAATCTCACAAAGTGCAATGTAAGACTGATAAATCACCAAAGAGCCCAAATCCGGCAAATCGTTTTGGAAAATCGATTTTAATCAAAAAGCGCCAAACATGGACTACTTTGCCAGATTTCAGAGTCGCCGCCTAAATATTTTGTTTTGGGCAATTTAGGAAACCCTAACTCGTACCTAAGGCCACGTGTCCGTCATCACCAAAGTTGCCTCAGCTCGGGAACTTGGGTACGAGAGGGAAAGGCCCTGAAATGAGCACCCCCGCTCGCCCGATCAAAGATTGGCCTCTACTAACATGATATGTTATTTTTATAAACACATGTGTTCTTATTCCGGTTATTAATCTAGAATTACTATGTGATGCGCACAACATACAAGTATAGACTCAATTGCAAGAATTGGAACAAAACATCTCATGTTTGTTTTTCGAAAATGGTTTGAAAGATGCTACCCTCAAGTGGGCTTAAAAACATGATGATTTGCCACTTCAAGTGGGCTTAAAACTCGCATTTTGATGAATTGTTCCAATTCAAGCAATGAAGCATTCATCCACAGGAATTCATGCAGTTAAGCACTTAAGCAAATAGCCTCATGGCTAGCATGCTATCATGGCAGTCACTTACACACATGCAAGGATGCTAAAGCGTAAACACTCACAGTGTACTCCGAGCCAAAAAAGAAGCTAGTTAGTAATCAATGCATGATCCTAGCTATATTAAGATGCCTAATGCAACACATGCAAAAATGCAACTAAAATAAGCTCGGCTATCTAGAATGGCATATGAATGCAATACTCGATAATATGCTTTGAAACACGTATTCAAGTAAGTGTATTGAAAGACAATGCAGTTTGAATGATGCGCCGAGCCCGGTGCATGCAAGACAAATGAATGATGCACACATGCAAAGCATAAGTATGCTAATTGAAACATGCCCTAAAACTAACCATCAAAAGCAAATAAGTAAAAAGGAGAAAGACGTGGGGTTGGAAGACATTCACACACACACGCACACTTATTACAACATTTGCCCTCTCGATGGAGGGTCTAAAAGAATAAGCTAAGCTAGCTACACTAAGCTAAGCTACTTAACTACTCTAATAATCTAATTAGACTAATTATTACACAAATTGAATAACTAGCTATAACTAATTATTACAATACTTCAATTAATTTAACAAATTAATTAAGTTTCAAAACCAACTAAGTAAGAAAAAGAAACTGAATTAGGTTGCCACAGCTCTGCCTCGGAATAATGAATGATGCATGCCCGGTCGGCTTCACTCGAAAATCCATTACCATGCCCCCAATTGCCTCTGTTTGTATTTGGTTTGATCTCTGAAAATTGCACAATCTCTATAATGCTTTTTCTCCAACACAGGGACCTCTTGGTGGGCTGCCGACCAGAAAAGGGTGGTGTAGACCACCTGTAGACCAGAAAAACTGGTTGTAGACCAAAAAAAGTGGTCGGCCAACCACCTTTACTGGTCTGCCGACCAGAAAATCCGCCAAGCTCCAGTTTTGCTGCAATAGAGGACAGCAAGGGGCACAGCAGTGTATTTGCAAGATATGTGTGCACAACCACCCTCCCTATCATTTCTCAAGCTCAAGGGAGTGCAGCACTCAACTCTCGGGCCACCAACCGAGCATCGCAATGCACGATGGCCGAGAAGCCGAGATTGCACAAGTCAATTTCAATGAATGCACACAAATGACAAATAAGGGCCTCCACCTCTATCATGCTTGATCAAGAGGGTCGGCGACCGAGAAATGAGGCGCGTTTCATCACTTCAAGTATGAAACGGCCATCATTTCTCGTGTTTGGATTAACGTTCAATCCAAACACATTGCAATGCAACCACATGCAAACAAGATGCAATGCAACAACATGCAAACAAGATGCAATGCAACAACATGTAAACAACATGCAATGCAACAACATGCAAACAAGATACAATGCAACAACATGTAAACAATATGCGAATCTAACAACATGCAAACAACATGTAATTCATCAATGCTAATGTGGCATGCACAAGGTTTCATCATATAAGCAATGCATGCATGGTATGTTTGGAGGCTAAAGCATCAAAGCATGTAAAGAGCATCATACAAGAGGCATACAATACAATGCTCAATTGACTTAAACCAACCCCAAGCAGACCTCATGCATGCCCAAACAATGACCAAAACACCAAAACTTAGGCACAAAAAGGCAAAGACCACATGCTCATTCGTTTGCTCTCAAGTAAGGCACAAAGCTCACTTTTCAAACACATTGAAAGAGCAACATATATGGGAGCATAGCATAGGTACAAGCACTGAAATCATGTGCTAAGGGATGACATATCACGCAAGCAACACAAGTATGGCATACTAGAGTCCTAAAGCATGAAAGCTAGTGAGGTACACAACACTAGGGCTATGCAATAAAATGCTCAATGGACTAGACCAGCCCCAAACAGACCTCATGCATGCCAAAATAGTGGCCAAAACACTCTGAAATGATAGCATTGAAAGCAAAAAAATGCATGTTCATGCATTGGCCCATAAATAAGGCATAAGGCATAACTCTTAAACACAATTAAAGAGTAATAAACATGAGAGTTTAAGAAGACTATATGCTCTGAAATCATGTGAGAAATGATGCCATATCATGCATATATCACAAATGAAGCATGCTAGGAGGCTCAACGCTTAAGGCTAGCAAAGGCACTTGCACCATAGCCATATCAAGCAAGCCCCAAAGGGCCAAGACGACTCAAAACAATCCCAAGGCAGGTCAAAACAATACTAGAAACATGCTTGAACATAGCCAACATATGCTAGAATGGGAGGCATAAAGCATGACGCATGCAAGGCCAATGAGCATGATTACACTACACCTACCAAAACCAAGCATGAGGTGACTTTACCAACAAAACTCAGAGTTGTAACAAGGTAAAATAACACCAAAAACACACTGAGATGGCAGCCCAAAAAGCTTAGGCAAGCATGCATGCCAATTGGCTCATGATTGAGGCATAAAGCATAACCCTCCAAAAGCATTGAATGTGTGAAACATGAGGGAGTATGACTATACTACGCACACTGAAATCATGTTAGAAATGAGGCCAAAGCATGCAAACAACTCAAGTAAAGCATGCTAGATACTTTGAAACTCAAAACTAGTGAGCAAGATTGAACTATGGCTATACAAAGCAAGGTCCGAATGATCAAGAACACTTAAAATAGAGCTTAAGCATGGAAAAACATGAGTAAAACCTTGCTGGTGTGGAGCCAAAAACATGCTAAAATGATGGTCCAAAGCATGATGCATTTTAAGGCTATAGGGAGGATTGCACTACAAGGATATGAAGCATGCAAGAGGCAATCAAACCAACCCAAAACAGAGCTATATCATGGAAAAACAAGGCCTGAAACATGCTAAGATAGGGGCCCAAGAAGGTAGAAAAACATGCTAACTTGGTGAGCCATCAACACAAGCACACAAGAGAAGAGGAGATGGGACAACCCCCACCCATTTGGGGCCTCAAAACACACTTTCCACCACTAAAATTCCTTTGGAATTCAGTGGTTAAAAAGCCAAGAGAATGTGATCTCAAAGGCCTAAAGAGATGGCTCAAAACAAGGCAAAATAAGGCACAAAAGGGGGTAGACCACCCCCAACACCAAAGAGGCCTCAAACAAACACTTTAAGCACTTGAAAATGAAGCTTTTTGCAGTTTAAAATTACGCCTAAAACATCATGCAAATAGGGCCAAATAAGCAATATAAACAAAGCTTTAAAGAGGATGAACACTCACCCTTGAAGAACCACTTCAAAGCAGCAACTTCAGAGGAAAAAACCAAGCTTTTGAGCTTCAAACAAACCTCCAAGAACCTCAGCCCAAGAGTGAAGGTGTTTCACTAGGTGTTTGTGTGCAAAAGTGTGAAGAAATGGCACTTTTGAGCACAAAATGGAACAAATATAGAGAGGGAGGGTGCAATATAGAGATAGAAGGATATGTATAGCCCTCAACCAATTTTTTCAACCTGGAAAAGGGAGAGAGGGCCTCCCAACAAGCTAGAGACTTGAAGCGATCCCTCCATACACGTGTATGGAGGATGCCTTCTGTGCCCAACAGCTGGCAAGGAAAATATCTGCAAAAAATGCAGAATGGCCGCCAACCAGTTAAAGTGGTCGGCCAACCACTCCCACTAGTCGACCAACCAGAAAAAGTGGTCTACGGGGAAAGAAATTGGTCGACAAGGGTGAGAGAGGGTCTGCAGGGAGAGGGGAAGGTGGTGGCAAGCTGCCGACCACCTTAGGTGGTCCACAGACCACCCACCTAGCTGGCCGACCACAAAAAGTGGCTGGCAGGGAAGAAAAGTGGTCTACAAGGAGAGAAACTGGTCTACACCCATGTTCCACCCTCTAGGCAAAGGATAAGAAGGTTTGGTTAAAAAACAAACCAAAAAGGACGTAAGACAAGAATCCGCAAGGCGAGGCACTCAGCCGGAAACCTCGAAAACTAGTCTACGGTTATAAAAGGTGGCCTACGAGAGGGAAAGGTAGTCTACGGCTACAAAAAGTGGCCTACAGGCCTCTGTTTCCCTTTAGGCAAAGGCAGCAAGGCATGGTCCAGAAACCGGGCCAAGAGGAAAAAGTTAAGAGGTCCCGAGACAAGGCGCTCAGCCGAAGGCTCCGAAAACTCAAAACGAGCACAAACATGCACAATCATCGAGCGCTCAATCGATGACGTCTGAGTCTTAAGGTCGGTCAAAAATGGGGTGTCTACACCATGTCATCAATGTAAACCTTTACTGTCCTCCTAATTAGATGCTTGGACATCTTGGTCACCAATCTCTGGTAGATTGCTCCTACATTCTTTACCCAAAAGGCATCACTCTGTAACAATAGGGTCCTTTCAGGGTGATGAATGTTGTCTTCTCTTCATCCGAGGCGTACATTGTTATCTGGTGGTAGCCTCTGTATGGGTCTAGGAAACTCATCCTCCCATGCCCTGACGTGGCATCTACTAATTGATCAATCTTGGGCAGTAGAAAACTGTCTTTGGGACAAGCCTTATTCAGGCTAGTGAAGTCCACGTAGACCCTCCACTTGTCGTTCTTCTTTTTCACTACCACTGTGTTGGACAACCAAGTAGGGTAGTTCACTTCTCAGATGGCCTGGGCTTCCAATAGCTTGTCCACTCCTCCTCAACTACCTCCACATGTATCAATGTTGGCCTTCTTGCTCGTTGGATGACAGGCTTAGCCGACTTGTCCACATTGAGCCTGTGACAAGTGACCTTGGGGTCAATGACAGGCATCTCATATGGCGTCCAGGAAAACACTTCTATGTTCGCTCGCAGGAAAGTCTCCAACTCCCTTTCATCCTCCTCGGCTAAGCCTGAGCCAAGAAAAAAAAAGCGCTCTTCATCACCTTCTTGGACCAGAATCTTCTTCAAAGCTTCCTCACTCTTGTCGGCTGGTGCATTGCCGACATTATCTAGGACCTCTATGTCACCGTCCTCGATTTCCATTGTCTCTGCTTCCCTTATGTTGCAGGTGGACTTCATTGCTTCCATGGAGCAATTTTTTGCTTGCACCCGATCCCCTCTTACTTCCTCAATCCCTTGTTCAGTTGGGAATCTCAATAGTTGGTGCAACATTGAGGGAACAACCCTCATTGCGTGCAACCACGGTCTTCCCAAAATAACATTGTAAGGGGAAGGAGTGTCAATCACTATAAACTCCATGCTTGCTTTCTTGGTGCCTGCCTACACCTCTAAATTCGTGGCTCCTAGTGGCCATATCGGTGTTCTGTTGAATCCAACCATTGGGTTGTTGGATTGTTCTAGATCATCTGGGTGAAAGCCAAGCTCCTTGTAACATCAACTATACATGATGTCACACGAACTGCCTTGATCAACCTGTATGCACCTCACCTGGCATTCTCCAATCTTCAGCGTTATCACTAGGGCATCGTTGTGTGGATGTTGCACCATATCCAGGTCTTCTTCAGTAAAAGAAACCATTGGTCCCTAATACACATTTGTCCTAGGCTTCTTTTGCTGGACCTGATACACATGTTGTAGGTGCCGTAATCTCTGGGTCTCCCATCATACATCATTCTCATTGACCTTCGAGTGAATCGCATTGATCACCCGAGGTCCATTTACTTGCTGTGGCGGCGGTGGTAGAGGTGGTGTTGCCGGTGCCTGGGATAGCCTTGCTTGCTCTTCCCTTGTCCTAGCCTCATCTACTAGGTCCCTTAGGTGACCCTGTCTGACCAGATCCTCCAAGTGTGTCTTCAAGCCCTATATTCTTACGTCAAGTGTCCATCCTTATTATGGTAAACACAATGCTTCCAAATGCTCATTTCCATAAACTCGCCAGGGATCTTCTCTGGCGCTCTGTAATACGGTTGGTTCCTGATCCTTTCTAGGACTTTGTAGACTAGGATCCTGAATACAGTGGTAACTGCCTGTGCAGCCCTCAACCCTGTCTCTTGCCTATTTACACCGAAATTACCTCGGCCTCGCTTCAGCGAGCCATGTCTCTTTTCTTGCTTTGGTGTCTTCATTCCTTGCGTGTCCTCTTCTGCACTGGCATACTTCTCTATCCGTGCCATGAGTTCCTCCATACTTTTTGGTAGGGTTTTTGCCAGTGATTTCCAAAGTGGACATTCATAATCCAGGCCGTTCTTAAAAGACATGACCGCCAGTTCCTGGTTACAAGCAGGAATTCAGTTGAACACCTCGTAATATCTTTTGGTGTAAGCCCTGAGGCTTTCACCATCGCTAATGTTTAAAGCCAACAAGGAGTGTACCCTTAGTGGTTGCAACTTGTTCGTGACAAACCTAGCCACAAACATCTCAGCCAAGCCTTCCCAACTCTTCACAGACCCTTTTGGCAACTTATGGAACCAATCAGATGCTATCTCCCCAAAGGACGAGGGGAGTACCTTGCACAGCAACTGCTCATTCCCGCTCCACAAAGCCATTGAATTTAAGTACAGGCCGACATGAAAGTTAGGATTTGACTTACCATCATATATCTGGAACCTCGGCATGTGGAATCTCTTTGGGGCCTCAAACACATCTAACTCCACCGAGAACGGGGTCCTCAGCTTGACGGATGATGTGATCTCAGCATTGTGCCGCTTCCTTTGGAGGTAGTCCCTCAGATCCTCCTTCATCCTGCCGGGAGCTTGGCTATCAACAGATTTCAGTCTCTTTGGTGCACTGCTCCCGGTGTAATTATGCGTCCGTTTAGACTTCTCCTCGTCCACTGCATCAAAACAAAGGCCCTTCCCTTAGATATGCTGAGGTTCTTTGACAGAGGTCCCCTTGGTTCGTGGTGTCTTCTACGACTCACCTCTCGCTGACTCTGCTTGCCCGACATCCCGTGATCACCAATGTGAATGTTTCTTTTCCTTGCCATGCTGCGGGACTACTAGGATTGTTTTCTGTCCCGCTTTTTGGGCGTCGGTCTTGGCCGCTAGTGCCGGCGTGTCCTACAACGAAAATGGTGGTTGCATCACGTTGTTCTGCATCATGAAGTTGACAACCAACTGTAGGTCTTCCAACTTGTTTACCATCCCTTTCATCTTATCGTCCCTCCTCAAGCATCTATCCTTCCATGCCTGGAGGTCGCTTTCATTGTAATACTCATCTCGGCCACCCTTTTTCGGGGCATTACCTACTTTGTCGGCGTCCTTCTCTCCAGGATTTGCATCCTGTGCTCCTTTATTACGGTTTTCCTCCCCGACGTTAGGATCTACGTGCTCACCACTCTCACTATGGATGTCATCCCCGATCTTTTCTTCCTACTTATTGTTGGCCATCTATTCTCCTTAAGTTCCCACAGACAACGCCAAATTGTAGGTATTGATTTCCAACCACAAAACCAAAAGGGGAACTCAGCTAGAGAGCACCAGCAAAATAGATTAAGCCCAACAACATGAAACAAGAAAATGAAAATATCGCGGAGGTTCATTCACCCGAGGGCACTCCGACAATCAAATCAGTCAACTTATCTCTCAAAGATATTAAACGCGTACTTAATGCATAAGTAAGAGCATCACAAATAAAAACACACCTTAGACCTATGGGGGTATCTTACTTTTATAATGATCAGTGTCCAACTTCCCCTAGAAGTCTTACTTCATGGGACTCTATCCTTTACAAGGATAACATCTATCACAACTCACACTATTCAGATTAAGATGAACTTCTTTAGAGTCCCATCTCTATTCAAATAGGTAGCTTGATGTCATCTAGGACTCTAGTCCTCTATCCAAATATCTCAGATTCCGGTATTATCGCAGCATATCTTGGCACCATGGTCCGCCCATGTGGCACCTCAACTAACTGCCTCGGCTACGTGAACTACCCAAAAAATATGTCCCAACAGTAGGTCTCAACAATTAAATTCAATATTCCTATTCCAAGCTATCAGCTGCTTGCTTTTGTTTCCTAAGTTAAGAACACTAGATAGTTTGTACTTTTTTTTTTTTTGGACAATTAAGAATGGTGAACATTGTAACTAATCTTTCTTTATTGTTAAATAGATACTAGTAGGAGTATATGAAAAATCGTTTTAATTGACTCAACCGCTCAAGACCGATTGAAATTTCAGTCTGTTTTCATAACTTATGGTTTGTTTTAGTTTTTTTTTTATTATTATTTATTTTTAAATTACACTGATATAAATGAACCAACCGAAGTATTATATTTAAATATTTTTATATTTTAATTCTTTGAGGATTAGAACATAATAATTAGTAATATACGTTTTGTAATAAAAACTAGGATCAAAGATATTTAGAGCAATTTTCACTTTCTTTATTTACTTTCAAAGTGAGATTTTACAAATTTTTATAAGACACTTTAAAATCTCATGATGAGAATCCTTTCCCTACATAAAATTGATAAAATCGAACCGTATTATGCAGTCTATTTTGGTTTCTCAACTAATAAAACTGAAAAGTTTGGTTCGGTACTACATTCTCACTTAATCTCGACCTGAACAGTTTACACCGCAAGATGCCAGTGTTCCAGAATATTTGTTAGGATTTACATTTGTTAAAAGACCATATTATTTTACAATTAAATTTTGTTAATGTTAAACATTCAAGTGATTATTAAAAAGATCTAAATAATTTATTAGCCCTTCAAGACCCAAAAAATAAATAAATAAATAAATTATAATCTATATCTATGGGATTAAGCAAGTGGATTTCAAATTTAGAAGTTTTTTTTAAGATCAGGCTTAGCATAGCTAGATTAAGCTTGGTGTGAAGCAGGACCAAAACTTGATATGATACATACGCACTTATTATATACTTCAAGCTTAACCCATTGTTTGTCCAACACTAACAAAATCTCCAGGCTTGTTTGGCTTAAATTTTCAGGATTCACTTTTCAGAAAATTAAAACTTTTTATTTTTCGTATTTTTTTTGATTTTACAGAATAATTTTATTATAATTTTTTTTAATTTATAGATACACCAAATACAAATATAATATTTGTGAAAAAAAATCTTTAGAAAATTCACTAACTACCAAAAATACAAAAAAAAAAAAAAGAAAGAAAATTTAGTATATTTTTCGTATTCTTGTGCATTTATTATTTTTTAAAATATTTTTTTACAAATATTTTATTTTTTAGATACATCTAAGTAGAGTACATTTAAAAAAGTAAAAAAAAATAATAATAATAAAAAATTGCTTAAAATTTTTAAAACATTCACTAAAAAAAAAAAAAAAAAAAAAAAAAACAAAAAAACTCAATATTCAAAAAATTGAGTTCAAAAAATTGAAACCAAACACACTGATTAATGTTGCCAAATAGCCCAGCCGGTGTTTGTCCAACCCTAACAAAATCTCATTAAATATGAGTGGTGTTATGAGCAACCCATAAATCATTTTGGACCCCCCATTTCTTTGGACCCCCACTTATAAATTTTGAAACCCTTAAAATTTCCTTTTACCCTCCCAATAATACCAAAATTATCCTCACACATTCCACCCATTGAACACCCCCACACCCCCAAAAAAAAAACCTCCATTCCAAAAAAAAAAAAAACCCTAACAAAATTCATTGAGAAGAAGTAGAGTTTCATCTTTGTCAAAACCCCCCAAAGAAGAAGAACCCACGAAGAAGAAGAAGAAGAAGAATATTGTCTCTGCCAATTGAACCATTGTCATAGTTAGTAAGCTCTGTGTGTGTGTGTGTGTGTGTCTAATTATCTCTCATTCACAGAGTCTCATATCTCTGTGCCTCCTCTCATTCTAATTTCTCTTCCTTTTCACTCATCTCCTCTTCACTTCCTCCCTAATTTCCTATAGACCTCATTCCTCCATCAACTCAAATCCCATGAAAACCAACACATTTGAAGGCATTAGCAGTGTTGTTGACAAAAGGGGTGGGTAAGATATCATCACCTGCTGTGCATCCGATACTTATTCTCTAACGATCAAATGAAACACTTCATGTATGAGAGACAATGGCAGTGCTATTGTTGGCTTTTTTTGGCTTTCGAAGGTTAGTATTGTAATTTTAAGCGTGCCAGCAAGGATCAATCAGTCCTTACAAAAGATTAATTGTCAACCAATTATTAGATAATTGTGTTTTAGTTCTTTCAACCTCAATGAAGAGGACTTTTACTGGTGGCTTTTTTAAGAGAATTTAGTAAACAACAATTAAGTGAAGAAAATGGCAAAATTTCATTAAGTAAAAATGAAAAACTTACAATGATTTGACCCAGCCTTGTAGAGGTTTATTTGAAACTACTCCTATGAATGAAGTGCAATACAGGAATTCGAAGTACAGAAATGTAAAGAACTGTAAAAATTGGAAAGGAAAATAAAGTAAATAAAGCTGATTTTTTGATCTGAGTCTGGATCCTCCTTTCTGGGGCTTTCTTTGCTATTTATACTTCTCAATGATAACCGTTGAAGTGGGCTCCTAACCATTGAAATGTCCCTCCATGATCGCTGAACATGCTCCTCACAGTCAGTCCCACTACGCCATGTTTACAGTTAGGCTTCCCTCCTGATTTTGAATTTGAACCTTGTGAGTAACCGTTTGGGCCATATCACCTTATATCCCTTGATCATTCCAGTGCTACGCAGACCCATTATTACCAGTATGGATTGACACGTGTCTGACTATGGTTGGCACTTTGCATTACTTCCCCAAATTGCCCCTTTCATGTCACATGTCAAATTGTGATTGGCTTATACAAATTATACAGCCAAAATTACCCCCCGCACTAATATACCCAATACTTGGTGATATTAGTGGATCAAAGCACTTTACCCACGTCCTAGGACGTGCATGGGCTTTGCATCTTCTTAGAACTGCAACCGACTGCACTAAATTTTTTTCTACACCTTAAACATTTCCCACTATCTGAGCATTCGAAAAGACTGATACAGTTCGCATGGCCAAACAAACCTTCTTTGACATAGATCAAGCATACGAAGAGTCGTTAGATAATGATGTTCGCCCTCGAAAGAATTTTCATGCATTCATTAGCCACACCTATCCATCTCCATTTATTCAAGTCAGGGAAGCTTTTGCAAATCATCGACCTTTGGATCACGAACCTATTGTTCATAATTCTTTAGTCCAAGACTTTGCAAAAATGGATATTGGAAGCTCTTCTTCTACCCCAAAACCTTCTGCGTGGGATGAGGCTGTGGCTTCCTCTTCTTCTTCTAAAGCTTATGGCTGGGGAAGCTGGCCAGAACATGTGGAATCCAAGCTAAAAGAGCGAATTAACCATCGATTCATCGAATTCGCTGATCCTTTGTCTTTCCCTCCCTTTGCTCGGAGCTCAGTGGTTTACCCTTATGTGTCCATCGATCGCCAACGCAGTTTGGAAGACAACTTACTTATAGCATGGTACACATCTTCCATGCCTACGAAGATAGTGCAAGCCACTCGTCGTCCAGAGGAAGCACAAAGGTACAGCCCGTCACTCTTAGCCCAGAGGGCAAAATTTTGTTCTTCTGTCTGGCTTGAATGTGTAAATAACCCCCAGTTCCCTTCTTCCTTTCAGATGGATCCTCCTACGTCTCCTCTTCCTCAAAACCCTCACTGGATGGAAGAACTAAGACATACTCTCTTTGAAAATCAGTTTCTTCCTTCCTATGAACCTCCAGCTCCCCCCACTATATTTGAGCGATATCAAGCTCAGCTTCTACTTGCAGCCTTTTCTCACTTGCCCTTCAATGTTCTTGGGGGTGATGTTCCTCTTAAGAACTTTCGATGGGCTTGTGACATTATGGCTCGGGGCCATGTCCTCAACCCCATTGCTCAAGCAAAACTTCAGATGTTCTTGGATCAACTCCCACTGCTTCTTCATTGGTACCAAACTTCTTTGCCTACCACTCAATCTTTGGACAAAATCTCAGCCCATCGAATTCACACCAGTATGAAGCAGAGAACCTTATCGATGAATATAATGACTTCAAGAATAAAGACTCTGCATACTGGGATGATTTAGATATGGATGAGCTGGAACAAGGATTGAAGGAAATAGAGTTTGAAATAAAAGCTAAACAACTTTTTTATCAAATAAGAGCATATCAGCTACAACAACCTAGCTTGGAGAGGATAGAAGACAGAATAAAAAGGAAATAGAAATTCATTGACCACTATTGGAACAAATTCCATGACCTTGTTATTTATTCTATTCCTTATTTTTATGAAATTGAATTTGTAGCCAAGAAGGCTTTCTGATGTAATTACTTTCATTTTAATAAAGCTAAGTTTTCCTTTCTTTATTCGGCATGGTCTGACTTTATTCTATTCACCCAACGCAAACAAAATCAGAGCTTCGAATTTACCAATTTTGTCCTTCCAAACCTGATTTGAACATTGCCAATGGAATACTGGAAACCTAATTTGAATTTCCCCAACATATAGAGTGTAATTAACAATCTTTGCCTTAGGTCTTTTCATTCCAATCATATGGTTAACACAATCAATAGTTTCGAATAGACAATTTACATTTTTCGAAGTATGGAAACTTCCCTTAAGGATTGCACTATTTTATTCTAAAGGAGTGAGTCCCTTTGTGCCATTCACTGCTTAACCAAATATTGGTTTTATGTCACTTCGAAGTCCAGAACAAATAAATTCTAACTGCAGAGCATTTCAAAATTTATTTCAAAGGATTTTACTTTCAACAAGAAACCTAAAAGCATGTCTTTAATCCTCTTGAAGTAAACAAACACCTGAGCATTCTTGTACTCTTGGGTGTGAAATGTGCTTCGAAGTCAACTTCCTGCTTTTGAAGCCCTAGCTGGATGTTTGTCACTTGACTTTGGAGCCAAAGCTTGGCTTCGAAGCCAAATATTTGATTTCGAAGCCAATATAAGTGTTTGAGATATGTTTCCTCCCAAATTATCAATATTGAGAGAAAATTTCCACATATGTACCTTCAGTACTTCTTTATGAATTCTGCCCATTTAAAACGATTGAGCATTTTTCGGACAGAAAGGTTTAAAAACCCTTTCATTTCGTGCTTTTAATTTACTTGCTCGCCCAACACACAAACCTTTCATCTCTATTGACTTCTCCTTTCCTTTACCCTCTTTCTCAACTTCGTCCTCTAAAAACTCCTGTCAATGGCTTCTTCCTCCTCGAAGATACCAGTCGTAGAGCGTGTGAGTCCATCCGTAGCCATAAAAAGGATCATTGCTGAAGAGTGTGAGAAATACATGGCTGGTGAGAAAAGTGCTATTGATGGGCGCATTTTCATTCCCCATCGCCATGAACAATGTGTTTGGACCTATCTTTAAAGAGGTCCCTACTCAACTTCCAGCTCTATACCCGCGTTTGGAGGATCATTGCCTCCTTTATGAAAGTGGCCTCGATTGGGGAAACTTGGGAGTGAACCGACCCCATCCCTGCTGGCCCACAATAAGACTAGAATAGGAGGAATGGTATAATCGGGTCGTCCCTGCTAGAACACTGGATCTTCAAGAACTTTGCCTCTTCGATGCCCTTCAACTGCCCAGGTTCAACATTTCGGAGGACCCATTTTTAATACCTGTTGCTCTTTGTTTTTGGAATTCTGCTTTCAATTTCTTCCAATTTAGATGTGGGATGATGACTCCTACTATCCTTAACATCTGTCATCTGTTAGGATTATCCCCTATTGGTACTCCCTTTGGTCCAAACTACCTCGACCTCAGCATTCCTTTTTCTCTTCCCCCTCTGAACTCATCCTAGAGTGACTTTGTTAAGACTGAGAACAAAAAGGAAGACCTTGTGACTAATAGGGAATTCTTCTCCTTTTTATTGTATTGGCTTTGCAAATTTCTCTTCTGTACTTCTTCTCAAAGGATTATGCCCGAGTTTGCCCTTCTTGCCAAAGCCTTTGTTTTGCATAAACAGGTGGCCTTAGCTTCTTATGTCTTGGGCCATGTCTACAGAGCTTGTTGCCTCTTTTGTGAAAAACCTATGGATGCCAATCAAGGAGGTCCATTTTGGATACTCCAACTCTGGCTTTTTGCATACTTTAGTGATTTACATTCTAATTGTCTAAAATTTTTAGTACCAAACCCTACCACTTATGGCATGAAGTTAGCCAATGTTTCTTTTTATCCTTCTAACTTTGCCTTCTATTTTTCTTTCTTTCACTGACTCCCAGCTTCCCCTTCTTCTCACACCTTCTTCTGCCCCTTCGAAGTTAATATTGGCCCAGCCTGGTTGAGGACCTTTTTGAATGATAAGTCCTGCTCTAGGCCTCAGCACAAAGTATGTGGGTTTCTATTTTGATCCCGAGGGAACTATTCATTGGCACTATGAACTCCAGGGCTTATAAGTGTATTTTTGAGCCCTATTGCCCTGCCCAATTTGCTAGGCAATTTGGACTCTCTCAAGGGATTCCTATCCCTCTCTGTAGTCAGTCCAACTCAAACCTTGCGAACAGAGAACTGAAAGTTCCAAGATCTAGATTAGAAAAGGCAACCTCCAAGTTTATCCAAGACTTGATTGATTTTGAGTACCTACCATTCATTCATCAAAGCAACACACTGAAAAGATACCAAAATTGGTGGATGGCCAATATGGAGGTGTACTTGGCCATTTCTCATCATGATCTATTAATGGTACTAGATGTACCTCAAGCCAAGTCCAAAGGGACTGGAGTTGTTACTTTCTCTACTGCTCATGCTACCCCAACTCTTACCCCTACTACTACAAAGCCTACTCCTGCTGCCTCACCTCTTCCAAGAGTTACTCGACCTGCTTCGAAGAAAAGTATACACTGCTGCTTCTTTTCTTTTCTCCTTCTTTATGATGCTTTTGTTTTTTACTTATAATTCCTTCTTTGGTGTAGGTGGTATAGATGCCTCACAGAGAGACTCTCCTCAAAGAGCTCAAGCTTTAAATCTCCTCAAGAGCAAGCAGCAACAACCAAGGAAAAGAAAGCTCTTGCTTGATCTTGAAGAAGAGGTACCTGAGGCTCACTTTGAAGAAGAGGAAGCAGAAAAAAAGCAAGAGACACCATTAAAAGAAAGAAGAAAATGACGGTCTCTCTCTCTAATTTCACTGGGGATCCCATTCATGAAGCATCTGCTAAAGCAGTGGAAGCGAAACACTCCAAAGAAATCATTGTATTTCAGAAGGCTGAGAAGAGGAGACAACAACAAATGCTTAGGGATGAAGCTGCTGCTGCTAATGCACTCCAAAGAGAAACTGCAAGGAGACAACAAACTGCTAAACATTATACCGTTCGCAGTTCTCCAACCATTGCTACCACTTCTGAAACTAGCAATTTCCTTTTGTGTCTCAATTTCCTTTCTCAAGTTTTTGATACTAAAACTTAACGTTGCTTCGTATTTCTTCTTTTGCAGCAACAACTACTCTACCTTCTGCTTCAATAAGGACTTCTTCAGTTTCATCTGAAGTTGAAAGACTATCAGAGGCACCCTCAAAAAGCAAAAAGAAGATTGGCACTAAAGTGCCTCGAAGTGTAGAGCCCATTCAGGCAATACTCCCACTCCCTGGTTCTATACTTTTCACACCTTTTTTGAGGCAAAGCATTCTTATATCTTTATCCTTTGGCTTAACTCCATACCTTCCTCTTCTATCCTTTAACTCTGCCCAATTTATTCTCCCTACAATCCTTGTTGCTCCTTCCCCTCCTGAGGAGATCCCAATTATTACTTCATCTCAGTGATAGCTGATTCTCTCAGAGAGATGCTGGTACCAATTCTTTATCCACTATCCCTATCCAACTCCAATCCCTCTTCTCTTGACCTACTGGTGGCCAGGACTATGGAAACTGCTAAGGACACTTCATCCTCTTCTTCTATCCCTATGCAGCCATCTCTTCCTTCTACTAGAGCCCTTTCTACACCAACAATGTCAATGGAAGAGATGGACATTTTCGAAGCTAGACTAGCCAGCCTTTTTGACATGCCTTCTACCATTCCAACAGCCAGTAATGAAACTGAGCCATTGGTTATGGCTGATTCTCTCTTGGAAATTTTTGAGAGCTCTTCCACCGTCAGTGGGGCTTCCTCACCTTTACTGGATTTGGGTATCTGTTTCGAGTTGCTGACATTGTTCTCGAGGATCCCATTCGAAGCCTTGCAAAGACCTATTATCAAGAATGGCTTCCTCTAGTGCTGCAAGGTTATTGAGCAATCCAACATGGCTATTTCAAGTCATTTGTCTCAAGCAGCAGCTACCATTGACGTTTATATCAACATTTGCCATGTTGCCAAAGCTGCAGCGGAGAAATTGTTGAGAGACCAGGAATTTGTTTCCCAGATACATGCTAAGGTGTCTGAATTGAAATAACAACACTCTTCTGTCTCCCAATTTTGAGCCCAACTTTTAGAGAAGAAGGCTCAACTAGAGGAAGAATTATCATCAGTTAACCTGGCTTTGGATCGAACTACCACCAAGCAGCAAATCACCAACCAAGGACTGGTTGATCGAAGGCAAGAGATGACCACAGCCATCTAGTTGTTCCCATCTCTTAAGTGTAGAGAATCAATTGTAAAGGAACAACTGAAACATTGTACTAACTTTTGGGCCAATCTATGGCTGTATGTATTTAACTCCTTATGAAATGAATTTTTATTTGTTATTTGACTGTTTTTATGCTTCTCTTGTTTAGCACTTACTATACTCCTTGTGTTTCCCACACAGTTGGATAATAAGGCTTCAAGTACCTGCCATTAATTCTTAGGGTGTACACCCATTCAAATTTCTCAATGGTATGCCCCAAGGCAAGACCCTATGAACTTGATATGGCCCTTCCCAATTAGGTGACCATTTTCCAAACTTATGGCTTTTAATTCTATAGGGAGTATTGTCTTCCATACCAAATCACCTTCATCAAAGCTATGTGCTTGACTTTCTTATTATAGTTTTTGGATGCTTCTTCTTTGGAAAAGAATACTATTAATGCCAAAATTCTAGATTCATCCACATTTTATAATTCAAGAACATGCTCTGATGGTACTGCTCAGGAACTAACTGCTGGCATCTCACCCTCAAGGACTTGATGTTAATTTCTATAGGAAACACTACATCATGCCCATACTAAGGCATAAGGAGTAACTCCTATACTTGATCTTGGAGAAGTCCTATAAGCCATAATACATCCAATAGTAAGTTATGCCAATCCCTAGGATTGTCTTCCACAACTCTCTGTATTCCTTTTTTCAAAGACTTATTGGATGATTTTGCCTGACCATTTGCTTGTGCATAATAGGGGTTAGAATTAACAAGGCTAATTCCAAACTCTGCTACAAAAGACTTTACCATCTTCCCATCAAACACAGTCCCATTATCTAAAGTTATAGTCTGTGGGATGCCAAACCTGTGAATCAGATCTTTATGAATCCAATAACTTCAGTTTGGTCTACAGCCTTATATGGTTTAGTTTCGACCCACTTAGTGAAGTTGGCTGTGGCCACTAAGATGAAACAATGATGCTTCGAAGAGGGTGGATGTATTTTTTCTATCATATCCATAGCCCATCCTCTAAATGGCCAAGGCTTCACAACTGCATGCAAATCAGTTATCGGTACATGTCTTATCGTGCCATGCTTTTGGCATGTTTGGCAACCTCTAGCATACTCTAACAATCTTTAAGGATGGTTGGCCAATAGTAGGAATGTCTTCGAAGCAGCCATCTCATCTTCACACAGGTTGATGAGCACCATAGATGCCTTCATGAACTTCAGCTATGGCTGACAATGCCTCCTTTGACCTTAACATTCCAATAATAATCCATCTACTCCCATTTTGTAAAGAGCATTACCATACACTATGTATTGCATAGATTGTAATTTGATTTTTCTACTGGCTTTCGAAGATGGGCTAGTTAGGACTAATTATTGGATACCTCCAATCTTGGTCTTGTAAGTCATTATGATTGACTTCTAACACCACATTCCTTTTAGTTAAGGGTGGTATTACTTTTTGATATGTTGCTTGACTTATGTTCATTTGAGTGTCATCCCTTCTCCTGAAATTCAAAACTTTCTGAGCCATATCATTGGCTTTGTTATTCATGAATCTTGGGATATAAGTCATATTTGCTATCTGAAACAGAGAGAGTAAATGTAATGCAACAACATAGTATGGCAACATGCTTGCACTTTGACATTTGAAAATTCCTTTCACTTGGTTAACCACCAATTGAGAATCCCAAAATATATCGACTGCATGGGCTTGTAATCTAATAAGTATTTCTAGTCCCATTATTAAAGCTTCATATTTAACTTGATTATTGGAACAAGTAATATCATCAACTATGAAACCATGTGTGGTTTCTACCCCCCTATGATGACTTAATCACCACACCAAGTCTAGTTAGACGATTGGCTTTTGATCCATCAAACCACATTTGTTGTGGCTCAATATTAACCATACCAAGATCCATTATCTCTTGGCGTTCTGTCTAACATGGATGATCTGCCAAGAAATTAGCTAAAACTTGTCATTTTACTGCTTTTTAAGGGACATATTCTAGATGAAATTCTGATAAAGCTAGTATCCATTTACCAATTCTTCCTCTCAACATAGGTCTAGATAACATATACTTAACCAAATCTGTGGTTGCAATTACCAAGATAATTGTAGGCAAAAGATATATCTCAGTTTCATTGCAGCAAAATACAATGCATGGCACATCTTTTCTACAGCTGAATATTTACATTCACAAGAATTGAAGAACCTACTAAGGTCATAAATTGCTTGCTCTTTGTCTTCTTCATTGTCATGGGCTAAGAAAACTCCCAATAAATGTTCTGCTGCAGCAATGTACGACTTCAAGGGCTTATCACTCTTTGGTGGCATCAGTACTGGAGGCTTGGCCAAGTAGCTTTAATTCCTTTGAAAGCAGTTTGATGCTCCACCGTCCACACAAACTCCTCTTCATCTTTCAGCCTTAATAAGGAAGAAAATACTTTAGTTTTTCTTATAGTGTTAGAAATAAATCTTGAAGAAAATTAACCTGTCTAAGGAATTTTTGTACTTCTTTCTTACTTGATGGAGGCTTGGCTTCAATGATGGCTTTGGTTTTATTTTGATCAATCTGTATTCCCTTCTTGTGTAATACATAGCCCAATAAGTTTCTAGCTGATACACCAAAAGCACATTTGAGAGGATTAAGCTTCAACTTGAACTTTCTCATTCTTTCGAAAGCTGCTTCCAAGTGAAACAAATGTTCCTCCATGGATTCGGACTTCACTATAATGTCATCAATGTAACACTCTAAATATCCTCTAATGAGATCATGAAAGATAGTGTTCATAGCCCTTTGATATGTACCCCAGCATTATTTAGGCCAAATGGCATTTTAACCCATTCGAAGGTGCCAATGTTCCCAGGACATCTGAATGCTGTCTTATGGACATCCTCTTCTGCAATGCAGATTTGGTTATAACCAGAATGCCCATCCATCATTGATAAAATCTTGTGCCCTGCTGAACTATCCACCAATAAATCTACTATAGGCATAGGGTACTCATCTTTTGGAATTGCTAAATTCAGGTTTCTAAAATCGATGCATACTCTCATTTTACCATTCTTTTTAACCACAGACACAATATTGGATAGCCATTTAACATATCTAGCTGTTCTAATAAAGTCTACCTTAAAGAGCCTAAGAATTTCCTCCTTGACCTTCTGAATCACTTCAGGACTCATCCTTCTTGGTTTCTGCTTGTATGGCTTGAAATTAGGCTTCATAGGGAGCCTATGTTCCACTAATGACCTATCCAATCCTGGCAGTTCATTATAAGACCATGCAAAACAATCTTTATATCTCTTTAAGATCATCAACAACTGGTCCCTATCAAGAGCACTTAACCAAGCACTAATGTAGATGGGTTACTATGTAGAACCTTCCCCTAAATTAACTTCTTCCAAGCGGTCTTGTATTTGAGAACTCACTAATGCTTCTTTTTTGATTTCTTCTGTCTTCGAAGCAATTTCTTTGCTTTGTTCTGCTCCCATTTTCTCTGATTCAACATCTTTGCCCTCCTCCTCATAGACAAAATCTATCCATAAGGTTTCTTCCTCCTGTATTTCCTGGACTTTTGTTTCGATGTCCAATGCACAATATTTATCAAAGGTCAAAGGTCTAACCTGTTGTTGTTTATGTTTACAGCCAACTACCATGGCTTCCTTCTCTTGTTCCTGAACCTTTTGGACTATTGCTTTTAAGTCCAATGCTGTGAACTTAACTAAAGCCAAAGGTCTGGCTTCTTGGATTTCATCTTCTTACCTACAACCAGGCATCATTATCGTCTTTGATGAAAAATTCTTCATCAGCACTCTCCTGTACCAAGTGCTTCAGGTGTGCTACTTCTTCATCAGCCGTCACTTCAGCTGAACCATCAGGTTTTCTCAATATACTGAGTGGTGTTACTCTTTTAGTATACAACTTGGCCTCTATAAAGTCAGCACAAGTGACAAAGGGTTGAGGGTATGCATTGATCTCCTCTGTCTCTCCATTGCACAAGGCCATCATTATCTTCTGATGTAGAGAGGAAGGCACACATTTGTTGGTGTGAATCCAATCCCTTCCAAGTAAAGCATTATACTTAGCATTGCTGTCAATAACAAAGAATGTCGTCATGCAATCTCTAGTTCCTACACTCAGGTTGATGGGCAAAATACCCTGAGCCATATGTTTATCTCCAGCAAAACCAGCAATGGTTGTGCTGGTTGGAATTAATCAGGGGTTCCTTTTCCCTAGTTTCTTCAAAGAAGATTTCGGAAGCAAGTTCACCGTTGCTCCATTATCCACCAATACTCTATTCATCTGTATCCTATCAAAAAAACCCTTGATATACAAGGGCTTGACATGTGTGTGTCATGGATGTTGTAGGATACTCAAAAGGATATGAGAGATTAATACTCACTTCTTCTTCACTTTCGTCCTCAGTTTCGATTGGTGTGGCCACTTCGGATTCATCTTGAACCATACTAACCTGTGAATCTTGACTAGAAACTAGAATAGGGCCAATCTCTTGACCTTCTTGGTTTCCATCTTCAGCCTGGAACTCCTGTGGTAGTATGTGCACCATATTCACTGATACTGGAAGAAATGAACCAAATTAAACTACTGGCTGCACTTGCTTCTTTTCCAGGCTAACTTGTTCAGTTACTTCAGAAGCATCTTCCATGCTACATTCTGGCACTTCAGTACTATTGACTTCCTTCAAATGGTCTGTTCCTACTGGTTTTTCAACCAAAAATGTCTGTTTAGCCATGAAGGTCTCAAACATCTCCTCCTCAACCATCTCTTTCCTTTGGCCTAAGTCAACTTCTCCTTCTATCTCAATGTCGCTTTTCATCAAAGACTTTTCAAGACCTGCTAAGCTGGATCTTTCCTTGACTTTCAGTTCAGAGTGAACTTTAGCCAACTGCACTTTGTTGAAATTCCTTATGTTTTGAGGAGTTGATTTTAGACTATGATCCAATTTTGGACTTTCTCTTTCCTCTGTCTAGCCTTTTGGCTGGGCTAATGAAGAACTCTCTCCAGTTTCCTTCAAATCCTTTTGGTACTGAGCGTACCTTCATTGGATCTTCCTCCTTTGGGACCTAGAAATTACCGGAACCATATTTGGTTTCTTTGTTTTTGGATGCTTCAGTAACACCCAATTATTTAGAGCCACCAATGGAGGTTTAACCATCCTACCCTAGTCTCCAACAACACTTCTCTGGGTAGGCATCTCCTTAGGCTTGTTCTGCATGACAAACCAATCTAGAACCCTAGGTACCCATGAACTCACTAGCTCAGTTGTTGAACTATCTCTTTCTGCCTTTAAAGCCAGCTTCGAAGCTACCTGCGCAGGCCATTGCTTGGCCCTGTTCCCCTGTCTTGAGCCTAATTCAGAGCTTCCATTAGGGTGGCTACCTTCCATCTTGTGTGAGGCTAGTCTAGGAGGCCAATCTCTGGCTCTGATCCCATAACTTGAGCCCACTTCAGGCCTCCTCTCAGGATGATTGCCCTCCATCCTGTAGTAGTTGGGTGGTCTGAACTCATGTAGAGGTCTCTTGCCCTTGGAATGCACTCTAGTGGTTGTTGGTCCAACCAAGAATGGCTGCTATCTGGGACCAGTTGGGTATGGCCTTTTGTTGTAGGCACTGGTTGGTTTAGGGTGCCTCTGCACATCATTGTAATACTGCTTCCCATCAATTGGAAGCCCTTTCAACCATTTGTAACTTAACCTGCATCTGGGACACATCATTTGCATGACAGTTGCCTCTAAAGAGTCATCAGCCAGTGCCTTCTCACTAGAGTCCTCCCTTTGGTCTGCAAAGGCCTGCCCATTCGCTGGTGAACTTCTGGTATCTTTCTTAACAGTAGTCTGGCTGGCAACATGCATCTGCACATTAACCTCTTCCAATTCCTTCGGGGATAAGTTCTGGAAGTCTGGCACAATAACATTGGCTGTAACTTCTCCAATTTTTGGGAATGGATTAGTGTCAATCCCCATAACATTCTCTGTTTTAGCTGGGAATTTTAAACTCCCCTTTCGAATCTGTTCTTGGATTCTGTCCTCGAAAACCAATACAGTTTTTAGTTTAGTAAGACCAATAATTGTGCCATTTACAATACATTTTTCCTTTAAGTTCTTCTGGAGAAGGAATTTTAACTCCTTTTGGTAACTTTAGGAAATTCGCTGCAAGCAAATGATCAAAAATGTCATCTGCCTTTGTTAAATCGAAAGAGTATTTCCTATGAAGGTCTTTCTTTTTAAACTGTTGATCTATTTTAGTGTCTTTATGAATTAACGCCTCACAGATCACAGGCTCTTTCCCTACGATCTTTGCTGTATCAATCTCATAATTAGGATCTCTATAATAAGTCTTGTATGATGCATTACTTCAGTCTTATTCTTCCTCAAGTAATGATTCATATCTAGAAACCTTATAGGTTAATTTCACTAAGTCTCGAAACTCAGTTGAGTCAAACTTCTTTTGAAGCCTAAACTCTAAACCATGTTGAGCCAATCTCATAAATTCAGGCTCTGGTAGAATGACCCTACACTTGTTTCATGCTCTTTTGAATCTGGCAATAAATTGAATAGCCTTCTCATTAGGCTTTTGACTCAACCTTGCCAAGTCTGCCATAGAAACTTCTGGCTCCATTTGGAAGAATTAGGCATGAAATGCCTCCTCCATTTGTTGCCAAGTTTGGATAGAGCCAAGTGTAAGGTTAATATACCATACAAAAGCTACCCCAGTTAGAGAATTTGGAAAAAGTCTTAACTTCATGTAATCATTATTGGTAAATTCACCACATTGGGCAACGAACCTAGCAATGTATTCTACTGTTGACTGGTTTCCATTCCCATAAAAAAGAGCAAAGTTTGGTATTCTAAACCCTCTTGGGTATTCGTCTACCTTATCCACCCATTTTGGGTATGGTTTCCTATACACAGGAGTTTGAACCCCCTGAGCCATAGGTCCATACATTTCTCTGACAATATCAGCAATTTGGTGCCTAAGAATCATATTTTGTGCTTGTTGGACTACCACTGGAGGAACAAACACAGGATTTGGTGGAAAACCTTGTGCCTGAGGTCCTCTTGGTCCATAGGGAGGTATATTGGGGACTGGTTGTCCTTGTGGTACTGGCTGCTGTTTAGGGTATGGTTGACCTCTCTGAGCCTGTCCTACGAAAGAACCTGTGAAAGGTGTTGTAAGAGGAGGAATAGGTGTTGTTTATCTTCCAGCCGTAGGAAACCCTTCTAACCCCCCGGGTGTGAATTCGAACAAAGGATTAGTGAACCTCCTCGTGCCAAGTATGGCTTCGAACATGGAATTTGGAAAACATTCTCATGCCATTTTCTTGTGTTGGCCCAGATCCACCAATTTGTATGGCTTCACTGTTAAGTAACAAGACATTTTGATTTACCATAGGCCTCGAAAGAGACTCATACCAACACTAAGGTGATAGTCTTTCATTATTTTGATTACTAGTCTGACCATTAGTATGTCCATTGATTTGCATAGGCTGCTTATCTCTAGCCAATCTTTGTTGAGGGACATTTGAATTTTCCTCCATATGCGTTTTGTTAGTTGGTTGATGGGCATTCATCCAATCCATAAAGGATGTTGCCCATCTTTCCATTGTGTTCATTAACTGTTGTCCCATGGCATCTACTAGGTCTCTCCATGAATTCATTGGCTGAGCAGATGGAACAATGGATGGTCCAATTACATAGCCTCGTCCAATATTTTGGATATGTGGTACATGTTCTGCATTACTGGTCTGTTCGACCATAGGTTCTGATGAGATAGGTGCTTCCATATGATGTGTTATCACATTATCCTCTGAATCAGGTATCTCTACCTCTCCTTCCATACCTTATTCTAGACGTTCATTTTCTCCTTGTCTCCTACGTCTAGCCATTTCAATTTGTCCCACCGGGCGTGCCAAAAATATATGTTGGCTTTTTTGGCTTTCGAAGGTTAGTATTGTAATTTTAAGCGTGCTAGCAAGGATCAATCAGTCCTTACAAAAGATTAATTGCCAACCAATTATCAGACGATTGTGTTTTAGTTTTTTCAGCCTCAATGAAGAGGACTTTTACTGGTGGCTTGTTTAGGATAATTTAGTAGACAACAATTAAGTGAAGAAAATCGCAGAATTTCATTAAGTAAAAATGAAAAACTTACAATGATCTGACCCAGCCTCGTAGAGGTTTACAGCAACAAGCTATTTGAAACTACTCCTATGAATGAAGTGCAATACAGGAATTTGAAGTACAGAAATGTAAAGAACTGTAAAAACTGGAAAGGAGAATAAAGTAGATAAAACTGATTTTTTGATCTAAGTCTGGATCCTCCTTTTCTGGGGCCTTCTCTGCTATTTATACTTCTCAATGATAATCGTCGAAGTGGCCTCTAACCCTCGAAATGTCCCTCCATGATCGCTGAACATGCTCCTCACAGTCAATCCCACTACGCCATGTTTGCAGTTAGGCTTCCCTCCTGATTTTGAATTTAAACCTTGTGAGTAACCGTTTAGGCCACATCACCTTATATCCCTCGATCATTCCAGTGCTATGCAGACCCATTATTACCAGTATGGGTTGACACGTGTCTGACTATCGTTGGCACTTTGCATTACTTCCCCAAATTGCCCATTTCATGTCACGTGTCGAATTGTGATTGGCTTATACAAATTATACAGCCAACGGCTATGGATGAGAAGTCTTGGTGACTTAATAAGATGCTCCCTTTTTAAAGTGTTAACAAATTTTCATGTTCCGACCTGCATTCCCGAACAAATAAGCTATGTTCGCTAATGTGTTCCCCGAACAAATGAGTAATGTTCGGGCCTGTATTCCCAAACTTGAAAAAATAAAAACTTCTAGGAGTGTTAAGAATTTTAATCATTCAAAATGTTAACAAATTTTCATGTTCAGACTTGCATTCCCGAACAAATAAGCTATGTTCGGGAATGTGTTCCCAAACAAATAAGTAATGTTCGGGCTTGTATTCCCGAACTTGAAAGAATGAAAACTTTTGAGAGTGTCAAGAATTTTAACCATTTAAATTGTTAACAAATTGAGGGTGGATAGGTTTTGAAGGTGGGATTTGGGAAAGATGGATGGGTGGTGATGGAGGTGGGTGCTTTCATAAACCCTAATTCATCATATAGTGGGTGTGTAGGTTTAATTGTAGGTGGGGTGTCCCAAAATTAATAATATCCTTTGTAGTAATTTTATTTGAGATTATTATTGTAATAAAAAAAAAACTAAAAATTATGGAGTCCAAAATAATTCATGGGGTGCTAATAGCAGCACTCTTAAATATTGCTGCCATATTGATCCAAAATTTTTAATCCCAAAGAGCCCTTCCAGTTTTCCTATTGTTGTGGAATGGAAAAAGAAAGAAGGAAAAGGTAAAAAGAAAAAAAAAAAGGAAAATACAACTTTATTTCCGATACACTTGTAGAAAACTACTACTGCGCAGAAGAAACAAGTCTCTCTACCAAAAAAATGAAAAAGGAAAAGAAAGAGCATATCAAAACCAAGAAAAATCGGTTGTTTCTTCAGTGGAACATTCAATGGCGCCGCAGAAGTAATTGCCTGCAATTCGATCTCCTAATAGAAATCCTTTTACGTGTCCCAGCAAAGTCTCTAATCAGATTCAAGTGCGTGTCGAAGCATTGGCTCTCTCTCATCTCCTA